>JALIZH010021591.1:0-87147 GCA_030522465.1 Rhipicephalus appendiculatus
TATATCCTGCGGCCTATTTTCCGGATATACAGGGTGTCCCAGCTATCTTTAGCCAAGGGTTTAAAAATAGAATTATTTTGAGGCAGGCGAGTGAAGTCAGTTGAATATTGCTTACAGCCATCTTGCGCACTACAGGCAATTTTTTTTGTTTCGTAATTAACTAATTTGTTAATTATGATTAATTTTCTAACTTGATAAATAATGACTTTACGCAAGAAATGAGAGTTCCAAAGTACGAGAGCGTCTTCAGAAATCCCCATTGCATTATTTGCGATAAAGAAAGTCTTACGCGTACCATTTTTTCCGTGCTGCAAAGAAAGCCCGCGAAATACAAAAAATACCACGTGACTAGCGCATTCGCGCGCCGCGATCGTTCTGCTCTCAGCCGTGGTTTGAGCGAACAAAATCAGTTGCGGCCACGATCCGCCGGCTCCATTTCAGCAGTAGGCCGATAAGTTGACGGTGGTTTCTTCGCCCGCGCTCGCTAGAACTTTCACTGTCACGCGCGCCAAATGGCTGGCAATGGGCCAAGAAACCGCCGTAAACTTATCGGCCTGCCACTGCAACGGAGCCGGCGAATCGCGGCCGCGGCTGATTTTGTTCGCTCAAACCACGGCTGAAAGCAGCACGGTCGCGGCGCGCGAATGCGCTAGTCACGTGGTATTTTTTGTATTTCGCGGGCTTTCTTTGCAGCACGGAAAAAAATGGTACGCGTAAAACATTCTTTATCGCAAATAATGCAATGGGGATTTCTGAAGACGCTCTCGTACTTTGCAACTCTCATTTCTTGCGTAAAGTCAATATTTATCAAGTTAGTAAATTAATCATAATTAACAAATTAGTTAATTACGAAACCAAAAATTGCCTGTAGTGCGCAAGATGGCTGTAAGCAATATTCAACTGAGTTCACTCGCCTGCCTCGAATAATTCTATTTTTAAACCCTTGGCTAAAGATAGCTGGGACACCCTGTATATCCTACTGAGGCGAGCACGATGTTCCAGAAAAAAAAAAAAAAAAAAAAAAAAAAAAAAAAAAAGATATGTACAGTGAAATTCCTCTCGAGCAAACTCGCTGCGTTGAGTTGGCCTCTGCCATAGAGTTAATGCAATTTCTCAAGAAGAAAAGCTCCCCAAAGGGCCCATGCACTGAAACCCATAACCACCTGGGTGCTGCCATGATGGAACGATACGAGTGTTGCCAGCTCCTGAGACGCTTGCTAGATTTAGCGGTAGTATTCAGTTTCAATCTGCCAACCTAAGCCATGCAGCGACCTATGCGCGCTGCTTTTTAATGCGTGAATTCGAGTGTTCGTGTAGCGCTCTCCATGCGGCTGGCCCGTATGATAGCAGTTTAAATTTCCAGCTATTTATGCATGGGTATTAGTAGGCACGCACTGCCAGCAATGCATAACGAATAGAGGTTCTCCGTTCGCTGGCACAGGGTCACTCGATCGACGGGTTCACAGCTCGAAGCAAACAGCGCGTAGGCCGTGGCAGTGCCTTCTTTATAACTGGTGTAGCATAGTGAGCGCGTGCTCGCGCCAATGAGTAGTCTTCGTCTTGTTCTTCGAGCGCTTTGATGATGATCACTTACCATCATTCGAAAAAAAAAAAAAAAAACCACTACTAGTGCGCTTGGCGTAACGCAGGCAAAACCACGTATAAAAATAGAAAAAAAGAGGAAGCAATTAAGCGCGAAATAGAACGAGAGAGAAAGTGAAAAAGTAGGAAGAAATTAGAAAGAGCAAGAAAGAGAGAGAAATAAATAAAGAGAGAGGAAGAAATGATTACAAATAAAGAGAGAAAAAGACAGAAAAACACGGATGAGAAAAAAAAGAAAGAGGAGGAAAGAAAGAGAAAAGCGAAGAGAAACAAAGAAGGCTGCGCAGCTCCGCACTTCCTTCAGACTTGGCACTACTAGTGCGAAGCTGCCTTAATTTTCTTATTGCTCTCTTTCGAGGTGGATTACCATGCGCTATGACTCTGCGCACATGCATGCAACTAAACTAGAAGTGAAGCTTATACGGAAATCACTGCCCGTCGCTAGCGTGTTGGATAAACCGCCATGTTTGTAGCTGGCGTTAGATTCTATCCCAAGTGTTCTCTCTGGAAACTGTTGCAGCAAACCCTAAAGATATCCAAGATACCGGAACAGTAACGAGCGCGCGATCCTGGAACTGCTACTACTTAGCTAAAGGGAGTTTATTTTGTTTAGCTTTTTTCTTTTTTTATCTCTCTCTCTCGCGCGCCATTCACGGCGACCCAGATTCTTGTCCGTCGGTGGCGTTGTTTCGAGATCCGCCCCGGTTTTTTTCTCGCTGGCAATCGTCCAGCCGGACAGCCGTGATCGTATAGTGGTTAGTACCTTGCGTTGTGGCCGCAATAACCCAGGTTCGAATCCTGGTCACGGCAGTTTTTTTTTTTTTAAACATCTTTGTCTATCAGTGTCGTGCGCTGAAATAATCTTTGGAGGCTCTGGGTAACGTCAGCTTCGAAATATTACGTTGTTTTATTGTAGAAGAGCGGTATATAAGCCGATGGGAGCTACATTTTTTTTGTTGGTGATCGATAGGATTATGCCTCAGAAGCAACATTTCGCGCCAACAAGAAAATCGTATGCACAGATATTCATTTGGCATGCGACGCTTGTGCCAAAGCTCGGAAAGACGAAAATACGCATGCATTTTAGACACAATCTGAATATAGGCACAGCACACTAAAATTGTTCGGACAGCTTCGCCCGGCTAGCTCAGTCGGTAGAGCATGAGACTCTTAATCTCAGGGTCGTGGGTTCGAGCCCCACGTTGGGCGAAATTTTTTTTTTGTCATTTTTTTTTTATTATGGAGCACAGCATGTATCCAATGCGTAGTGCCCGCTCCTAATCAGAACTAAATATAGCAAGAAATTTGCCAGTTTCGAATGCGGCAGCCGTTATACTGGGACGTTCGGCGCCGGTTTAAGCCAAAGTTTTTTTTTTTTTTAAAGACGATAGTCTTTCTTGGGATACTTACACGCAAAATTTTGGTCTGGCTGTCTGTCTGTCCGTAACCTGATTCAGCTACTCGGCCAAAGTTTAACCACTTTCTGAACGCCCAGCCATCTTGAACTGGTTTTTGCGTTCATACTTGTGAACATATTCGATCAAAAAGCAAGTACTACGCATACCTGAGGCGCAACATTAATATGTAAGTATCAGGTCGTGTGTTCTTTTATTAGAAAATACATAGACACGTAATTCTAAAGACCGAAGTGTTTTTAGGCTGCGCTGAAAATGTGACGCTCCCCACGAACTGCGACGCTTTGCACGAAAAAGCCCTGTGCTGACGATAAAGTGCTGCAGCTGGCAGTGGCCCTTGGTTCAGCACATCTCATGTTTTTCGATGGTGTCCATATCTCGCGCAGCGCCTCCTCCATTTTATCAATTCCATCCAGATGCAGCCAATTCAACGTAGAGTAGGCGCTGTCTTAGGCAAGGCAAAAATCGTAGTACGGCCGGCACAAGACTATCGTCTTTCGACGACATTTGCAGCGAAGCACGCAGATACGCGGCCAATTTTTACATTGGATTCTTCTTTTGACGAGTGAATCTTGTTATTTTTTTCTTTTCATACTACACTGAGATCCCGTCGAAAGAAATTCTGCCTATATTAACAAAAATCGAAATATAAGCTGAGTTCATCTGGTGAACACATTAAATGGTGCTTTATTTTGCGCACTCCTCAGAAATTTTTTTCTTTTTCACTCGCGCGTTCCAAATATTATCACAGATGGAAAGAAAGGGTTGAACTGATAGTGTCGGTTCTACTTCAGACATGAATACTATATTTTCAGAGTGAGTAGAGTGGCTGCTTCAGCTATAGCGACATTGTGTTCGTTCTGCAGAGTAGCCAATAAGCACCGCTTGATGTTTTGTCGCTCTGCGTTAATGGCGGAGCGCTCTCGTACTGCACTCGAACGATGTTGAACAATCCGCGAAGCGCTCACCGGTTGAGAAGTGCGAGTGTCTGAAGTTTGAGTTAGGCTCTTACAGTCGGATGCAGCTTTAGAAGTCCGCGGTATTTCCCCCCTCAAAGGCGGATGCACACAAGCCTGCGCCAATGGACGCGCTCTCCAGAATGACGTCATGAGCCGGACGGCGGAGACTCCACCTTCGGAGAACATTGCCGAGCGCATGCGAGACTACTTTTTTAGTCACGGAGGCGACCGCTGCCGCGCTTCGGTCGTTTGGGCGCGGCCTCCACGCACTTGTATCACGGCCGGTCTGGAGGGAGCGAGAGCGTGCCTCCAGACCGGCCGTGGTTGTATACGACTATAGCAGGTTTCTCTGTACTACCTGTCATTGTCACTGTGCGGCCTTTTAGTCACCCAATTCGGCACGCTGGTTGTTCTTTTGCCCCTACCTCCACTTCTGCTTCCTTACTTGCCCTTCACTCCTCTTTTGTTTTGGTTGGGGGTGAGAGTACGAAGCTTAGACGTCACCCGCAAAGATAGGCAGCTGCTGCCTTGAAGAACGCAAGAGCGCTCGTCTAAACGTTAGCTACAGCGACAATACGTATTCAAGAATTTTTCATATCTGCCCTAAAGGAAGATTTACGCCTTCGCGGGTGCTCCAGCCAAGTCTACAGTGGGTTGATGTGGGAGGCCTCACTGGTGAATCCGCGGCCCCGTAGACTCGGCGACAAACCTTTCACGTATGCACCTTCCACCACCGAAATCGAGAACTCTTTTTGCTTGTCCTTGGCCTTGTCTGCATGGTTCTGCGGCCACATAAGGAGTGAGACGCACGCTGATGGTTGACACAGAGCTTGGTGGATACGTTTGCTCAGATAGCTCCTATCTGAATGCTCGCTAATAGAGAAATGACCTTTTTTTTTTTCGTCATCAGATTAGTGATTCTGATTGGAATTGCCGCGCATAAATGGAGCATAAATCTGGATGCTGTAGAAACCTGTTGCTAAGTGAATACAGCCGCTTTTTAGAGAGCGACTCTAACCCTCGCATTGGACGGTAACCTATTAGAGGAGATTTGTAATTGCTGTAGTTGCAGTCGTCGACTGATCTTACGCTAATTTGGTTTTTTAGAGAGTGCTGGAGTTTATAAAGAATCCTGCGGTAACACAGTAATAGAACTTCTTGCCATAGTCATGCAGGAATGCACAAGGCCCACCGTGGCGAAGGAAAAAGCGTGCGCGAAAAACCCGGTTCCTTCGATGAAAACACACGAAGAACCAACTGAAGTCTCAACGTAGCAAATTAGGTGGTCCATGGTGGTAACAGGTGTATTGCCACGCGCGTTTCGTATTATACTTTTGCTGTATTCGGTTTACGCCCACAATGACTGTAAGGAATGCTCAGCGCAAACGCCTCATTTTTAGGAGCGAAGCTCCTTATGCCGTGGGTCGTGCGTCCCACGTTTGTAGTACGTAGTAGCCACCTGCGTGATGACGATGACGCTGCCATCACGGCACACCACATGGAATGTGGTGTGCCGTGATGACGATGACGATCGCGATGCCATACAACACATGGCATGGCGATATGGTCTCACATGCACATCGTTTGACCACATGCAACCAACCACCATCACGTCTTTGCCGTGGGTGTGCTTCCCTTGTAGTTTGTAGTACGTAGTAGCCACCTGCGTAACCAGCAGTATCTCCCTGTGTGATGACGATGACGCTGCCATCACAGCACACCACATGGAATGTACCCACTATTCGTCATAACGATGACGCTGATGACGATGACGATCACGATGCCATACAACACATGGCATCGCGATATGGTCTCACATGCATATCGTTTGACCACATGCAACCAACCACCATCACGTCTTTGATGATGTACTGGGCGAATTTCACGGAAGATTCGCGGTTTACCGATGAACCTCCGGAGCTTCGCCCACTCATCATCATTCACTCCGTGGATATGCTGTTATTTTTTTTTCTAGAAGCTTCGCCATTACTGTAGATTGTTGTGTTAAGACACGCGAGCTTATTCCAGAGCTTTCGCGACTACCAGTGATAAGGCTGGAATATTCGTTGGCATGCGTATAAATGCCGACGCGCTTCACCGCTCGTCAGTTGATCGACGGCCGACGCTCTGTTCGCCGCTAGCAGTGTCAGTGTGTATTGCTGTAATCTGACTTTTCGTTTACCGGCCACAAGTTCGGCCTAATAAACAGTTTCACCTTCGACATACCGACTGCTGCCTTCGTCGACGTCACGACCACGTGACAATATTGTAGCGAGAGAGAGACGTGAGACGGCGTGAAAGCGGCCACGTTGCCACTTAATTTCGAAGGGCCGAAGCGGAGCGGCGGCGGCGGCGGCGGCTGCAGCGTCCAGACCGCCAGGTGCGTGAGCACTTTCTCTAAGCTCGCGCCTAGAGCTCTGCATGAGCTGCGCGAGAGGCGCGGCACGGTGGCTATAGAAAAATGATGACGATGATGAATAGCGATGATGATGACGCTACAGATTACTCCTCCTCGCAGAAATGAACCCGGAATGAAAACAATGAGAGCGCATATACAAGAGTGTCCAGGTCGCGAAACGAAAGAGTCCGTGAGCAGTCCAGGTCGTCAACGTGAAGAGGTGCAGGGTCTTTATGATTGTTCCGGCGGGCGGCACTGAGAGCAGCGCAGCGGCCGAAGAATTCAGGACGCTGGAATCGTACGGAGGCGTGTCCTCCGATGACTTGATCGGGCCTTTCGAAAGCGTACCAGATGACGCGAGTGGGCGCGGCTGGCAGATGTGCCCGTTGACGGAGTTGAGGGCGGGTGCACGAGAGCTGGTGCGGGCGAAGTGCACGAAGCGAGATGTGGCGCACGGGTTGAAGGATGCGGGGTGAAGCATATTGTCCCTACACCTATCTGTGTTCGACTTTGCGCAAGAGGAGAAAACGTTTCCGATCCCCGAGTCTCGCACATGCCACAAGATCAACACAGGCACGGCGCATCCGATAAGGCAAAAACCTTGTCGAGTTTCCCTGGCAGAACGAAAGATAATGAGCAAGTTCGCGAAATGCTGGAAAAGGGGGTAATTCAGGAGTCGTGCAGTCCTTTGACGGCCCCGGTCAAACATGTCAGAAAGAAAGACGACGGCACCTGGAAGTTTTGTGCAGACTATCGACGTCCTAATGCAGTCACTAAAAAAGACGTCTATCCCCTTTCTCGAATTGATGATGCCATTGACTGCCTACACTCCGCCTCGTACTTTGCCTCCGCTGACTTGCGCTCAGGTTATTGGTAGATGCCGATGGATCCGGTGTACAAAGAAAAGACGGCTTTTGTGGGTCCGGATGGGCTCTATGAGTTCGATGTTATGCCCCTCGGTCTGTGTAACGCCCCCCGCAACCTTCGAGCGGTTTATGGATACAATTCTGCGTAGCCTCAAATGGGAGATCTGAATGTACTACCTGGACGACGTTGTAATTTTTGGTCGTACATTCAGCGAACACAATCGGCGTCTTGACGTTGTGCTGGAATGTATTAAGAACGCTTGTCTTGTTCTCAATTCAAAGAAGTGCCATTTCGGTGAGCGGCAAGCACTCGTTTTAGGGCACCTTGTAGACGAAGCTGGTATCCGACCCGACCCGCAGAAGACTATGGCCGTCAAAGAATTCCGGCCACCACGGTCGGTGAAGGAGCTGCGCAGTTTCCTAGGACTGTGCTCGTACTTTCGTCGTTTTATTAACCGGTTTGCTGATGTCGCTCACCCGCTGAAACGCCTCCTGCGAAAGGATGCACCGTTACGTTGGACAGATGAATGTGACGCCCATAGGCGTATCAGCCGGGGGGGGCAAGGGGGGGCGCGAGCCCCCCCACTAAGAAAGATAGGGGGGCGGAGCCCCCCACTTCCGGCAGTGGTCACTTTGCTGCACGCTGCCAAACCAGCAACGAACTTTTCCTTCACCACAGTAATCACTCAGTTATATTGTTACGAGGGAATGTTACACTATAACGAAAAGTTTTCAATATTTTTCTGCTGTGACGATTTTCCTTGTAGGCTCTTTGCGGTGCGGGCCGCCTATGCGAAGCTTCCGCGCCTTGTGCTGTAGCATTGCAGAGCAGGCTAGCGCTGAGCAGGTAACATTAGATCACCAGTTCACGCTTTGATTCTGCTGTGCCTGGCCTGAAATTTAAATCATTGACGATGCAATTACGAATGGGAACGAGCAAACTTTTTTATGGACCTGTCAAAGCACTTTCTGCTTCAGGAAAATCATTTTCTTTCATCGAAAAAGAATAGCATCACCGCTGCTCTGTCGAAGCTGCTGTGAGCCGATGAGTATGACCAATCTTTTTTAATGTTTTATTTTTGCCATACTGGGAAGCGCCAAAAAATGTTTCTGCTTTAGTCTTCAGTCAACATGACCAGCCTTGCTGATGGTAGCTTAGAGCGATGGCGGCAGCTTGCAAAGTGCCGACGAGTAAAGCAGTGCACTCGAGCACAGTGGGACGCTCAGCTTTTAAACTTGCCCCGCAACTTGATCCACCGGACCAGGGAGACGGTGGAGGTCCGTGGTTTTTCGCACTAAGGAGGCTTAATTAAGAATCGGGCTAGTTGGTTTTCATTCAACTTGAATTGACTTCTACAGCTCAAAATACAACTCGGACGGGACAGAAGCACACACGCGCAGCGCTGCTTATTTCTTCTCTCTCTCTCAACAAGGATGAGCTCACAGATTTGTATACCCGCACAAACAGCTAAACGTCGTTATACTATGAATCCATCTCGCCGGCTGCTATAAGTAACCGCTGCTAATGTGATCGGCGGCTAGCCTACTTGAATGACTTTTTATATGATACTACAGGGGCGTAGCCAGAAATTTTTTTTCGGGGGGGGGGGGGGGCACCTCCTTGATTTCGGGGAGGGCACCTCCTTGAAATGGCCATTTTTCGCTATGTATGCCAAGGCGAAAAAAAAATTTCGGGGGGGGGGGGGGCACGTGCCCGGTGTGCCACCCCTGGCTACGCCACTGTGATACTATATACATGGGCGTCGGCAGGATATTGTCTTGGGGGGTGCAAACCCATGTTGCATCATGGAGGGAGAGGGAAGGGCACTGCTGTGGCTTTGGGGGGGGGGGGAGTGCTCGTGTAGCTTGAGGGGGGCAAGTGCCCCTTTTGAACTCCTCTGCGGACGCCCATAGATCATACATATATATATATATATTGTACGGCCGGCAAGTCAGGTTGGTTTGCCCCCCCCACTCGCGAAAGAGTTGGTACGCCACTGGTGACGCCTCTTTTCGACAGCTGGAGGGTCTCTTGACATCACAACCGATTCTGCGGCACTTCGACCCCTCCGTCCCAACAGAAGTTCACACAGACGCTAGGGGTGTGGGCGTCGGTGCTGTACTCGCCCAACGCATTTGTGATAAAGAGCATGCCATCGCTTATGCCAGCCGCTCGCTGAGCAAGCCGGAGAACAGGAATGTCTTGCCGTAATTTTCGCAGTTCAGAGATTTCGGTCATACTTGTACGGACGGCATTTCACGATCCTCACAGACCACCACTCCCTCTGCTGGCTTGTGAGTCTACGTGATCCATCTGGTTGACTTGCACGCTGGGCCCTCAGATTACAAGAGTATGACTTCAATTGTTTCTTACAAGACCGGCCGGCGCCATGCCGACGCTGATAGCGTTCCAAGACTGCCGCTAAAATCCACGGACTGCGACGCAGAACACTTCGATCATTAGCTCTCTTCCCTTGATCCTGCTTTTCCCGACGCGGACGTGTTCAAGGCTGAACAGCTTAAGGACCCAAAGTTGCAGCAATACTTTTCCGCCGCTCCAAAGTCTAAGATAGCGCGTCGGTTCTGTGTTTGCAATGGAATACTATATAAGAAGAATTACACTGCAACTGGCATGCTATGCGAGCTCGTTTGTCATGATCGACCGTTTGAGTGAGGTAAACTATAGGACAGCGCGCCTCACACCAGCGGCCGACGTTCTGCAAGAACTCAGGTTACGCACGTCGCCCGGCTAAAGCCATGTACGCAACGAGTGGACACCTGACTCGACCGGCGGGCTTCGTCTGCGCGAGGAGAAGTGTCACGGCGCCTCAAGAGCGACTAAGAGGGGCTGTGGCAGAAGACGACGACGAGGACTTTGTTGTAGTTTCCGTAGTCCCACCTGGGTTGCTGGAAGACCACCTTAAGAGCCTACAGATAAGTTCAGTGATAGCCACGGACGCTTCCGTTACTGATGAGAAAGCAGGAGTGGGCATCTATTCAACAGCATTAAATTGGTCTTTTTCACTCCGACTGCCCGATTTTATGCCAATATTTCAGGCAGAATTAATGGCAGTTATTCTAGCCATACGCAAACTCCCAACATATATTTCTTCGGTGGTTATACTGAATGATTCTTTGTCCGTTTGCACTGCACTGACAGTACCAAAGTCATCGCGCTGCTTATCAGAATTTTACTCATATATGCCCAATCATGTTCGTGTTGTCCGTTTGGTTTGGGTGCCAGGTCACACTGGAATAACATTAAATGAAGCAGCGGACACACTCGCGGCAGCATCCACTCAGGGCCCGGTCCTGAAGGTTCTAAGGCCCTGTTCTCTAAATACTATCGCGCGATTTCGAAATTTTTGTATACGACAGGAACATACCAACTCTTCTGTTCTAAATGATGCAGATTTTCAGCACCTTAAGTTTAAGTGGTATAGCTCATGGTGTGGAACAAGACAATTTGAAGTGACATTAACGAAATTTGGATGCAGAATTCTCCCTTTAAATTTTTATTTGTACAGACCTGGTTTTGTTCCTTCTCCTAAATGCTACTATTGCAAACAGGCCGAAACCATAGAACACTTTTTCATAGAATGTCGCCGGTATCAAAATTTAAGGCAAAGATTTCTGACACCACCTTTCCGAAAACATGGGCTTGAGCTTTCTGGATCGGTGTTACTCTCCCTAGGGGCGTCGCCACTGGGTCATTGCAACGGGGTAATATATGAGGCGCTATATAATTATATAAAAGAATCAAAGCGACTGCCATGCTAACATCACAAGTATATACTTATTACTTGATTTCTTCAGTAATTATTATCAGGTATTTTTACTCATATTTCTTTTTCTTTCCCCTTTTAATCTTTTTTTTAACTTTTATTTATATATATATTTTTTTGTTCTTCACCAATCCATAAAATACCGTAAACAAAACTAATCTTTTCACTTATCTAGAACCACTGTCTCTTTAGGGTTTCTTTTTTTCTCTCTCTCTATCTTTCCAAAATCCCACTGCCGCACGATTCATGGCCGATCCCCCGTCACTCCTCTAGGATCCAACCAACCAACCAACCCAGAAGAGAGCCGCCCGGTACCCTTGGCCGCCTGTTCGGGTCGCCAGCCCTGTGCGTCCTTGTCCAAGTCGAGCTCAACCTCATCTGTTCCTTGAAGGGCTTGTTCGCGCATTCTCCTGTGGTGTTGCGGCCGGATCGGACGGTGATCTTAGGCATATTAGGCTGATGTCTCTTTCGTCTCCCGGCCAGGCATATTCTGCCTGGTCGGCTTCCCTCGCTAACAATGATCTGCCGATCGATCTCTTTTTGCGCAGTGGTCTGAACAGCGTTCCTGTGGCCCTGGTTCCAACCAATGGTGAATCCATTCGAATGAAAAACACGAGGATAATTCAGGAGGAACTCCGGAAGTTATCTGATAATTTCCAATTGATCACCGAGGTGCGTCAGTTTGGACGTGGGGGAATTCTGTGCTGCTCGCCGGACCAGGCCTGCATCACAGATCTTCTAAAATGCACAACGTTCGCCTCTCATCCGCTGAGCTGTTTCGTGCCTGCTCATTTGGCCTGTGTGAAGGGAATAGTTCGACTCGAGCCTTACACCACGAGAGGTACAATATAGAAATGTTTGCTGCAGCAGGTGCAGTCTCCGTATTTCGGTGCTCGCGCAACATTGAGAACAAGAAGGTCCCCACAGAGTCAGTGATCGTGACTCCGGTTCCCAAGAATCGCAACCGGAGCAAATGGAATATGACTCAAGAAAAATGAAACGACGTGCTTCCCCTGAAGCACAAGGTTCCCCAGTGAACCCCAAATGAAAGAGTAAGAAACCCCAAATGAAATACCAGAAGGAAAACTCATCAAAAAAGGATTTTTTTAAAAGATAGTATCTTGGAGAAAGCAGTGAGTACTGCTGGTATTTCACCAAAATAGGCAGTTTAAAAGTATTACAGTGGAATTGCCGTTCTATTTTTTCAGCAGCTACCGATTTATTCTATCTTTGCGATCAATATTCCCCCCGATGTTATTGTTTTACAAGAAACTTGGCTTGCAGACGAAAAGTGCTTTAAAATTAAAAAATCACCGCTCATTTCGTTTAGACCGTCCCTCTCGGGGTGGCGGTTTGGCAATATTTATATCCTCTAAAATCGCTCATCGAGCTAAAATTACAGATCGGTCAATGACTTCAGAAAGCGAAATTCTAGCGTTAGATATTACCATTCCGGGATACCTACCATTTTATTTAATGCCTATTTTCCAGCGGGTGTACAAAATTCTGCCGTTCTAGATACCGCAGTTTCACATTGCCTAAAAGATATTATATTAGTGGGGGGACTTCAATTCTCATCATATTTCGTGGGGTTATAGAACTGATTTGAATGGGAAGCGTCTTTGGGAGTGGGCTAATAAGAATAACGTTGTATGTATCAACACCAGAACTCCCACCTTTATGTGTAATAAGCCTTATTCTGTGCTTGACCTGACTTTTACTAGTGTTAACCGGTCCATCTCAACATGGTCTGCTATTAATTCTGGCACAAGTAGTGACCATATGCCTATACTGTTTGAGGTGGTATGCCCAGTAACTTTCATGATTAGACCATCGGATACGCATATAAACTTCAGCACATTCCAGACAGTATTACGAAGGGCTTTATCTCACCGAATAGTTGATGACGAACCGGACGCCATCAGATTAAGCGACATCAAAAAAGATTCGTTGAATTATTCCAAATTCACCATACAAAGATCCAAAAGCGCTTCTACCAACCCTTGGTGGAATCCGGACTGTTCGCGGGTGTATAGGTTAAGTAAATCTGCATGGAAAAATTACTTTTCAACCAGTGCCTTCGCAACTGGAGTGATTACAAGTATGCGGCTGCTATTTTTAAGAGAACCGTTGCCAATGCGAAGGACAAATTCGACAGCGACAGATCTGAGTTTCTTTCAAAGAAGGGTAACAGAAAAGCACTATTTCGCTTTCTGAGAACCAAGAAAGTTCTTCCGGTACTAAAAAACCTAGAATCAGTGGTATCAACACCGAGTGAACTCAAGACTTTTCTCGAAGAGATAGCTCAGGGCCTAGAAAGTCGCTTTACGACTGTTCTCTTGTGCCAGCCCCAGTCCCCTCATAGGGGTGAAGATTTTGAGGAGGTCACAGCTGCAGAGCTAGCAGATGTCGTAAGAACGCTACCTAATTCCGCTCCAGGTCCTGATGGTATGATGACGTCGGTAATAAAAACAGTACATAAAATTTACCCCCCCTTGGCCTACTCGAAATTGTGAATCACTCAATTAGAAATTCTTGGATCCCACCTGATTGGAGAGTTGCGAAAGTGATACCATTGTTAAAAAAACAAGGCGCTGGGTTTACCTTAGATAATATCAGGCCTGTAGCACTCACATCGAATCTAGAAAAACTCGTCGAAAGGGTTTTACATAGCCGTGTAGATCGCTGGATGTCGGAAAACATGACACTGAGCCCATGTCAAATTGGATTCAGGCGTGGTTGCTCCATTTGGTGTGCGCACGTTGATCTAGAAAGTAGAATACAGCTTGCTCGATATCATAAACAATACTCCGCTCTAGTTACTTTAGATATCACGAAAGCCTATGACAGTGTGGAGCATGTGAAACTGATGGATTCCCTTAAGAACTTAGGACTGCCACAATACTTTGTGGCATGCGTCTATGCTTTCTTAAGTGATAGAGAGTTTCATTGCTCGCAATCCGGTGTCAATTCTTCAAAATATAGGCAAACGAGAGGTCTCCCGCAAGGGTCAGTGTTATCTCCATTATTATTTAATATACTTCTGTGTACTATTCCCAAACAGCACGATGTGCAGGCGTATGTGTATGCCGATGACATCGCATTTTTTTGCTTCTTCAGCAGACATTCACACAATTTACCAAATTCTGCAGACATATATGAATAATCTGGAAACGTGGCTGGACGGTATTAACTTATCGCTCAATATTAATAAAAGCGCAATCGTAGTGTTCGCACAAAATGTCCCAGTACAAATTTCATTATTGCACCGACAAGACGTCATACCTCAAGTAGAGTTTGTTTCAGGTATTTAGGGGTAACCTACAACGGAAAAACTAACTGGAGTCCCCATATAAAAACATGGCGGCTAAGGGAGCACACGCAGTAGGGATGCTGCGTAGGCTCAGCAACAAACGTGCCGGTTTGCGCAGAGATGTGCTCGTCATGATTTATTGCATGTACATTTGACCGATACTGGAATTCGGCTGCGTTTTATTTTCTGGCGCTCCGACTTATAAAGTTCGACCTCTGCTTCTCTTAGAACGTGAATCGTTACGGTTATGTCTGGGGCTACCTAAATTTGTTGCGATCAATATTCTATATGAAGAATCACGCCTGCCTTCTCTTATCAAAAGATTTCATATTCTAACAGTACGAACAGTTCTCAAAATCTATGCATCCCCACTGAGGAGGTCACAGTATGTTTTCATTAACCAGCAGGCCTCATTTTTCAACCACAAATGGTCTATATTACATTGCCCCCAAGTCATTTATACACAGAGACTTTTGGACCCATTAAAAGTTCACCTCTGGGAAGTACTTATACTCAGCACTGTTGAAACAATTAGGATTGAATTTTATGATATTGCCGCGATGTGTTGGCCGCGTTCAAATAGCGCGCCCGTCAACATGCATATCGGACACTGCACGCCGTATCACAGTGCCGCGCAGCGACCATCGTGGCACGAGCATCAGGCCGGACCTGGCTCGCATGTGCCATCCCGTTGATTGTTCAGCGGTCGGAATCGCTTTCAGGGGCCTGCTGTGGTGTTGTTGGCTGAGTATTGAGTGGTTTTAGCTTTGAGCTTTTGTTTGTGAGTCTATAGTTGATTATCTGCTTTTGAATTTACCCTAATCTGTTGTGCTGATGTCGACCAATTCTCCTGGTCAGGCGCGATCCGCCTGGTCAGCGTCATTGCCAGCTAATGAACTGCCGTTAGATTTGTTTTTCCGCAGTGGTGTCAGCAGCATTCCCGTGGCACTGGTGCCTACGAATGGAGGTTTCATCAGGCTCACGAACCCCCAGGCTGTCCAGAAGGAACTAAAAGGCACATCAAACCATTTCCAGACCATCACCGACGTGCGCCAATTCGGCCGAGGTGGGATAGTGTGTAGGTCACCGGACCAGACCTGTGTGCAGGATCTGCTTAAATGTACTTCGTTTGCTTCAACTCCGGTGAGTGCTTTCATTCCGCCTCACCTTGCATGTACTAAAGGCCTCGTACGGGGCGTCGACTCCAAATTAAGTCCAGCCGAGACTCTAGACAGGCTTTCCGGAGCAGGCGTCATTTCTATTTACCGATGCAATCGCCTGGTTAACAACGAGAGGATCCCAACTGAATCTGTCATTGCGACATTTGTGGGCACAACATGCCCGTCAGAGATAAAGCTATGGCCTCTGATCTTTCGCGTAGAGCCCCTCGCTTCCCGTCCAATCCAGTGTAAAAACTGCTGGAGATTCGGCCACAGTGCGGGAGGATGCAAATCCAATCTTCGCTGCCGCACCTGTGGAGAAAGCCATTCCTCAAGTGAATGCTCCGCAACATCAGAAAAGTGCTGTCTTTGTGGAGGGAGTCACTCCGCAGACTACAATGAATGCTTTGGTCGTGCCCAGGAAATACAAATTCTAGAGATAATTGACCGCCGCCGCTGTTCGCGCAGGGAAGCTATTGATATGGTTAAGGACAGAGCTTTTGGATATTCTGGTGCAGCAGCTCGTCACACTCCCAGTCTAGACTCCAACCTATCACAGACAATTGAATCTGCTGTGGAAAAGGCAGTGGCTAAGGCCATGGATAAATTAATAGCCAACCTCTCCGACTGTTTGATCCAAATCATCTCAAATCAGATGATGCACGGAGTGCAGGCTACTACAGCATCTCAACGATCAGATATTGCCATTGACGCAACTCAACTACATAGCGTAGTGCTGGACAAACTTTCCAAAACTGTAGAGAAGGCTAAGCAGCCTGTTTCACAGGTGCAGACAGACAGTTATACGCCTCAACCAAGCACAAGTAATACCACAGATATGGAAATTGATGTCCGAGCTCATAAACGTACAAGATCCCCTATTTCTGCGGACCTAAAGTCAAAAACTAAAAAGAATGAATCGTCGCTTGTCAGTAATGATAGCAAAAAGGTCGCGGCAGGCGCCTCTGCGGTGCGCTCAGCACCATTGGTCAGCTGAGGGTACTTCAGTGGAACTGCCGTTCTATATTCTCAGCCTCAACCGACTTAAATTACCTTTCTAACCAACTTAACCCTGATATTATAATTCTCCAAGAAACTTGGCTTACACCCGATAAAAATTTTTATTTTACAGGTTTTCGTACTTTTCGATTAGATCGTCAAACACGTGGTGGTGGTTTAATGATACTTGTATCAAGTAAATTATGTCATAGGGCGAAAATCTGTTTCAGAATGTCGGACTCTGATTGTGAACTTATAGCACTAGATTTGTGTCTTCCAGGTTACCACCCTTTTTCAATCATAAATTGTTATTTCCCCACTGGTGTGCAAAGTACGAGCCACCTTGACAGCGTTTTGGCAGCCTGTAGGAAGGAAATAGTGCTCACAGGTGACTTTAATTCGCATCATTTGGCTTGGGGGATAAAGACGGATTTGTGTGGTAGGCGTCTATGGGAGTGGACCATTGACAAAAATTTCTCGTGTGTGAATAAAGGGCATATAACATTCGTTCGGGGTCAGACTCGCTCAGTGCTAGATTTAACGTTTTGCACCAATGCGATCAAGGTTTTGTCATGGTCCGTGGTTGACGCTGCAACTAACAGCGACCACCTCCCGGTAGTTTTTGATATTTCATGCCCAATAACAACTTTAGATCAGCCAACACGCGTATATGTCAACCATAGAAAATTTCAAACCTGTCTGCGTTCTGCCATTGCAGAACTTCAGAATGCCAGTAGTCAAGAAGTTGCAATGAAGATTGGATCCATACTAGAGGAATCTCGGAAAAATTCAGAGTTCGTTATTCCATCGAGTAAACGGTCCTCCTCTCGTTGGTGGAATGATGAATGCACGCGCGATTACAGAAAACGAAAAGCCGCTTGGAAAAAACTTCTCCATAATCAATGCCCAACGAATTGGAAAGACTATCAGTTTTTTGCTGGCGTATTTAAGCGCACTGTTAAGCAAGCGAAAGAAGAATATGACAGTCGGCATTACGATTATCTTTCTAAATCAAACAATAAGCGTGCTTTGTTTGCATATCTACGGACAAGAAAAGTACTGCCAACACCTTTAACATTAGAGTCACGTATCTTGACGCCGCAAGAAATGAATGCCTCGCTGGAAGAGATAGCCAAAGGTTTAGAACGTCGCTTTAGTACAAACCTCTCGGCTACTCGCAACATGCCGGTATCTTCGCATGAATTTACGGAAATTTCTTTATCTGAATTGACTGAGACGGTATTATGTTTACCGAAGACGGCCCCTGGATCCAGATGGCATTACGAATTCAATGTTAAAAGTTTTACTTCTGGAATCGCCTAATTCTCTGTTAGACCTTGTGAATTATTCGTTAAAAAACTCATGGATACCGCTAGAATGGAAACTTGCTAAAATTATAATGTTGCTAAAGAAACAAGACGGGGGGGGTACATTCTGGATAACATAAGGCCAATCGCCTTGACGTCAAATCTAGTGAAATTGATTGAAAGAATTATCCATACTCGAATCAATAGATTTATTGACGAGAGGTCAATTCTAAGCCCCTGTCAAATTGGGTTCAGGGATGGTTGCTCAATATGGAATGCTCATGTTGATTTAGAAAGTCGTATACAATTAGCACGACAGCACAACAAATATGCGGCTTTAGTTACTTTGGACATCGCTAAAGCATATGATACCGTAGAGCATGACATTTTGATAGATCGATTGAAATCCCTCAATTTCCCGGCATACATAGTAGCGTGGATTCACCAATTCCTTGTGGACAGGAAGTTTTATTGTTTTAAAGGCGGCTTTTCATCATCTACTCACACACAAACGAGAGGAGTACCGCAAGGCTCAGTGCTTTCCCCGGTATTATTTAATGTACTAATGAGCACCATTCCACGTCACCAGGAAATAACAACTTATGTGTATGCTGACGATATCGCGTTCTTTGCAACGGAAGATAACATTCAGACCCTATATGAACGGCTTCAGTCTTACCTTAACACCCTGGAGAACTGGCTCGATGACAATCACTTCTTACTGAATCCGAGGAAATGTGCCCTTCTTGTCTTCCCCCTGCAATACCCCGTGAACATCTCATTGTGTTATCATTATGAGGACATACCTCAGGTGGAGTCTATTAAATACCTTGGGGTAATTTACAATGCACCTCTTAACTGGCGACAACACATCGAATATATAGCTGGAAAAGGTGCGCGTGCCGTTGGCATTTTACGTAGGATAAGCAACTACCGCATAGGTATGAGAAGGGATACTCTAGTAATGATATATCGAATGTACGTTCGTCCCGTTTTGGAATTCGGTTGTGTGCTTTTCTCTGGTGCTCCAGCATACAAAATCCGGCCTCTAATCCTTTTAGAAAGAGAAGCACTACGCTTATGCCTTGGCCTTCCTAAAACGGTTTCTAACTGTGTTTTATACCTAGAATCAAGAGTTCCCCCTCTTTCCTGCAGGTTCCGAATTTTGACCGTTGAGACATTCTTAAGAATATACGAGTCACCGCTACGCCGATCGGGAAACAGCTTTTATTTCCACTCCGGAATTATTTTTCGGTGCTAGATGGCCGCGATTTCACACACCACAAATCATATTTGTACAACGTTTACTGGACCCGCTGAATGTACGTATCAGCGACATAACCCCGACTAGTTATAATTCGCACTCTGTGGATATCCAGTTTGACGACATCTTCCCTAATAATGCAAAATTACTGCCCCGTAATACTCTGGATAGTTTATTGCAAGAACACTTGCAGAGCATCAAAACAAAGGTTATTATCGCTACAGATGCATCACAGTGTGACGAAAAGTCAGGTGTTGGTATATTTAGCCCCAACTTGGATTGGTCATATTCCCTTCGACTGCCTGATTTTATATCCGTATTTGTGGCTGAATTTCTGGCAGTGGTGCTCGCTTTGCGAAAGTTAAACAGAAATTACATCTGCCGTTATAATAACAGATTCTTTATGTCTCTGCGCTGCACTTTCTGCTGGTGCTCACTCGCAAGTAATAAAGGCATTTAGTGCATTAATACCCACGCACTTGAGAAAAGTTTGGTTAGTTTGGGTGCCTGGACACAAAGGGTTGTTCCTAAATGAAATGGCCGAGTCCCTAGCAAAATCGTCAATAAGGGGGCCAATTTTACCGTGTCTTCCACCGTCCGCTTATGTGACGGCTGCGCGATTTCGCAGGCGTAACTATATGGAAGGCCTTGCAGGCACATCACTGACGAATTCCACCGAATATCGGCACTTATTATATCCCTGGCGGAGATCCTCTTGTGAAACACATAATCTAGAAGTGTCAATTACGAGGCTGCGCTGTCGGGTGCCTGAAACTAAATTTTTACCAACACAGGTCTGGTCAGGCACCTTCTCCATTGTGCTCATTCTGTGGTGAGCTGGAAACTATCGATCATTTCTTTTTGACCTGTAGGCGATTTATTGCAGCTCGAACCACCCACCTAGAAACACCTTTACGTGCGCTTGGAATTAATTTATCTGTGCCCGTGATTTTGTCTTTTGGAGCCTCTATTTCTGGGTTTTTCAGTGCGAAGGTTTGTGTGTGGCTGTGAGGAATTACATCAATGCAACCAATCGATTAACTAGCTAATCTATATTATTATCCTTCTGTGTCGATACATGCACAACATTTTTTTTTTGCAAATGGAAAATAGGGCGTTGATTTAATTTGTCTGGTACTAATACAAAAGTATTATTATTACTTTTATTTTATTATTATTATTTATTTTTATTTTCTTGTTTTTTTTACATTTGAGCGACTATCAAAATTTCATATAAAATTTATAAGGTTTTTATTCTATAACCTCATTTATTCTAAAGTTCCGTGACAGTTTATAAGACCACTCAATTCTTGGCCAATCCCCCACAGTGGGTGTGAGCCACAGTGAAAGGTTGAACAAGAACAAGAACAAGACATCTTTAGAATTCGGCTGACTCGGACTTTGACGGCCATAGCCACTTTGAGTCGTGGGCACAGGTTCGCCCATAATAAATACGTTTGTTTTATTAGTTTGTGTGCCTCAGCATCGCTACATTTCTGGTGGAGGTGCGGGGTATGAATCGAAGTCCCACGAACGGAAGACAGCGTAGCCCCGACCATCCAGCGAGTCGACCCCGTGGAAGTGACACCTGTACACCAGAGGGCAAGTCGCCGTCTTCGAGGTGACTCACCTGAGTTCAGTCCTCTTCACTTCACGCCAAGGGGAACTCAGACAATGGACGCTGCCACTATGACTAGCCAGGTAACACCGGCTCAAGTGGTCGTCAGTCAGCCTCACCAGCCGCCAGTATTCCATGGTGACTCTTTCGAAGACGTGGAAGATTGGTTGGACCTGTTCGAGAGAGTGGCGAGCTTGAACGGATGGGATGACAGAGAGAAGCTCCGTCGCGTATATTTCGCTTTGGGAGGACTTTGCAAAGACATGGTTTGAGAACCATGAAACTTCTTTGTCTACCTGGGAGGTATTTCGACGACAAGCGCTGGCCACTTACGCCAGCACGGATCGCTAGGAAAAGGCGGAGGCTGCTCTTCAGACCAGGAATCAGCTCACAAATGAAAGTGTGGCAATGTACATCGAGGACATGATCCGCCTGTTCAAGCGTGCGGATCCGACCATGGCCGAGGACAAGAAGGTGCGCCATCTAATGCGCGGGGGTGAAGCAAGAGCTGTTCGCTGTTCTCGTGCGCAACCCGCCACGCACAGTTGCTGAGTTCCATTCGGAAGCGACAGCCATAGAAAAAACGCTGGAACAACGGGCTCGGCAGTACAACCGGGACATAAACTGTGCATCAGCACATGTCTTCTCTGGAGGCCTGCGGAACGACATCGAAGCCCTGCGAGAACTCATCAGATCGGTGATTAGGGAAGAACTCAGTAGGCTGCAAGCGCCTCAGACTGCAACTGCACTATCTGTTGCCGACGTTGTTCGAGATGAACTGAGGCAGGTGATAGGAGAGCCAGAGCGTGAGCTGCAGCCGATTCGACATATCCCACCATACTCTGACGTACTCAGGCAACCCGCGGTACACAGCAATGCAGCAGTTGCGACGGCGACTTCTCTCCCACCGACAACACGCAGCGCACCTCGTCCGCGGGAGCGACCGGCTACGTACCTGCCTCCAGAAGCACGTAACATGCCTCGCTACGTGGAGCAAAGACCCCGTAAAAGTGACGTCTGGCGTGATCACGAGCGCAGGCCTTTGTGTTTTCATTGCGGAGAAGCGGGTCATCTCTATAGATTCTGTCCTTACCGACAGGCTGGATTAAGGGGCTTCCCGTTGTATGCACCATGCCCTCGAAACGGTGAACGACCAGTCGAAATCGAAGAGTACTTATCCACGCGCCAGAGCTCGCCCGCTCCACGCCAACACCAGTCACGGTCACCATCGCCCATGCGCTACCGTTCACCCAGCCCACGTGCACCTCCAAGACTGCCTGGGCATCGTACTCCAAGTCCACACCCGGAAAACTGAAGCAAGCGACCTGTGGAGGTGAGGCCGCTGATAACCACAGTTACGAAGATCCTCCAATACGGTTCGAGGGTGACGATGCGATATTGCCAGTAAATAGGTGCAGCAGCGAAAACATTACTTCAGATTTGCGGTTGAGAATTGACGGATGGGAGCAGAATGCTTTAGTCGACACCGGTGCTGATTATTCGGTAATAAGCCACAAAATGGCGAAGAAACTGAAAAAAGTTGTAACGCAGTGGAGTGGATCGCAGATACGCACGGCAGGTGGTCACATTATTACGCCCCTTGGCAGATGCACCGCAAGGCTTGAAATACGAGGCTTTACTTACGTTGCTGACTTCATTGTACTGCCCGAATGTTCAAGGGAACTTATATTAGGAATGGATTTTCTGCAAGCTAATGGCGCCGTAATTAAGCTGCGTAGGTCCAGCGTGTCATTCTCGACCGAACAAGCTATGCCTGTGGAAGAATCGGAGGAGCGACGCCTTACTGCTCTACGCGTTGTTGATGATGACGTAACTGTGCCGCCACGCTGCAGTATAATGGTGCTCGTCGAGAATGAGGCATTTGACGACCGCGAAGGTATAGCGGATGCAAATGTAGCGCTGTTTTTAAACAAAGGTGTCTGCGTGGCTCGGGGTCTTATTCACTTGACCAATGGCCGTGCAGATGTTCTACTCACGAATTTCAGCAATGAACTTCAACACATCGCCCAAGGCACGGCTATCGCCCATTTCTACGAGTTCTGTATGGCGACCGAACTATGCAGCTTAACGACAACGCCAACCACTTGTCGAGGGGCCTGCAACATCGACACATCTGTAACCGTCAACCAGAACCTCCCGGAAAGTCAGAAGAAACAGATATATGCCTTGGTAAAGGAATTCGCTGACTGCTTCTCCACAGCCTCGAAGGTGCGGCGCACGTCTATTGCGAAGCACAGAATTATCACAGAAGACGCCACGAGACCAATATGCCAGCACCCATATCGAGTGTCGCAAAAAGAAAGAGAAATTATTAAGAAGCAAGTGGAGGAGATGCTTTCAGACGACGTCATCCAGCCTTCCAGTAGTCCATGGGCGTCGCCCGTAGTGCTCGTTAAGAAGAAAGACAACACACTTCGATTCTGTGTCGACTACCGGAAATTGAACAGTGTAACTAAACGAGATGTATACCCCCTGCCGCGTATCGACGATACACTGGATCGGCTGCGATGTGCAAAGTTTTTCTCCTCCTTGGATCTCAAGAGTGGATATTGGCAAATAGAGGTGGATGAGCGGGACCGTGAAAAGACAGCATTCGTAACCCCAGATGGCCTCTACGAATTTAAAGCGCTTCCATTCGGCCTCTGTTCCGCGCCAGCGACGTTCCAGCGAATGATGGACACTGTCCTCGCGGGATTGAAGTGGCAGTCATGCCTAGTGTATTTGGATGATGTGGTCGTATTCTCTGCAACATTCGACCAACATCTAGAGCGACTACGCACAGTATTGGAAGCCATCCGCTCAGCGGACTTGACAATTAAACCGGAAAAGTGCCACTTCGGCTTCGAAGAGCTGCGATTCCTTGGACATGTCATTAGTTCTCAAGGCGTTCGCCCAGATCCCGAAAAGACCGCTGCTGTTGAGAGGTTCCCGACACCCACAGACAAAAAGTCAGTGCGTCGCTTTTTGGGTTTATGCGCATACTATAGGCGATTCGTGGAGAACTTCTCAAGGATTGCGGAACCTCTTACAAAACTAACAAGAGACGACGTGCCCTTCACATGGGGAAGCGAACAACAGCACGCCTTTGACGAATTAAGAAAACGCCTGCAAGGTTCGCCAATACTTGCCCATTTTGATGAGACAGCCGACACTGAAGTTCATACCGATGCCAGTAACGTCGGCCTCGGCGCCATCCTAGTCCAGTGGCAAAATGGTCAAGAAAAAGTGTTAGCCTATGCCAGCCGCAAACTCTCGAAAGCTGAGGCAAACTACTCTGCAACTGAAAAAGAGTGTCTCGCAGTCATCTGGGCGCTAAGCAAGTTTCGACCCTACCTTTATGGTAGACCGTTCAGGGCAGTTAGTGACCACCATTCGCTGTGCTGGCTGGCAAGTCTCAAGGATCCGTCCGGACGACTAGCAAGATGGAGCCTTAGGCTTCAGGAGTATGACATTACTGTAGTATACAAATCCGGGAGAAAACGCAGCGATGCCGACTGCCTGTCACGCGCACCAGTCGATCCAAGTGTATCTGAAGAAGAAGACTTCCCGTTTCTAGGCATTGTCAACGCATCAGAAATCGCTCAACAACAACGAGACGGCCCGGATTTGCTACCGCTTATAGAACACCTGCAGGGTCTCGACGTTCAAGTCCCGCGCATATTCTCCAGAGGGCTCCCTTCGTTCTGTCTTCGAGGAAGTGTCCTTTACAAGAGGAACTTCGAGCACAACGGCGAAAAGTTTTTACTAGTCATACCTGCAGCCATGCGAGAAGAAATTCTGCACGCATGCCACGACGAACCAACATCTGGACATATGGGTGTGAGCCGTACATTCGCCAGGATTCGACTGAAATACTACTGGCCTAAGTTACTCGCATCAGTGAAGCGCTACGTCAAAACCTGTCGCAAATGTCAACGGCGCAAATCTCCACCCGTAAAACCACCAGGCCTTCTCCAGCCAATAGACCCTCCGGATTCTCCATTCCGACAAGTCGGCATGGACCTCCTAGGACCCTTCCCGACATCGTCTACAGGCAAGAAGTGGATAGTCGTAGCCACAGACTATTTGACCCGTTACGCTGAGACTGACTCTCTGTACAGTGCAACAACTGTCGAAGTCGCCAAGTTCTTCGTCAACAACATAGTCCTCAGGCATGGTGCACCCATCGTAGTTATTACGGATCGGGGAACAGCATTTACTGCAGACCTAATGCAATGTCTGATGCGAATGACGCATACTGACCATAGAAGAACAACGGCGTACCACCCTCAATCAAATGGCTTAACAGAACGCCTCAACAGAACTCTGACCGACATGCTTTCAATGTATGTCGATGTTGAACATAAACTGTGGGATGAAATATTGCCCTACATTACCTTCGCATATAATACCGCCGTTCAAGAAACAACCCGCGTTGCGCCATTCGAACTTGTATTCGGCCGAAGAGTAACCACCCCACTGGACGCCATGTTGCCACTAGGTGACGAAAACAACTATCCACCTGACTTAGACGATTTCTTGCAAAGAGCCGAGGAAGCACGACAGATGGCAAGATACCGAATACGCCACCAACAGCACATTGATTCCAGTCGCTACAACCAGCGACGTAGTGAAGCACTTTATCACCCCGGTAGAGTGTACTAGAACTTTTGAGTGGCGCGAACGGCTGCCTGGGCGCGGGCCTTTCAGCGTGGAAAGGTGCGGTGGCGCTGGCGTCGACCAATCTTCCCGGGCGGATGGCTGGCAGGCGCTCCGCGTACGTGTTGGTACCTCTCCGTCGCGCCGATAGTGCGCCGCCCAGGGCGATCTCCCTCCTTTTTCTTCCCTGTTATACCTCCTCCTTTTTTCATAAACATGCCTGAGCAAAGATTTTTCGATATTATTATTATTATTATTATTGAAGTTGGTGCCTACCGCACTTCAGCTTGAAGCGGCGCAGCGCATTTTACAATGTGCCGAACGCTTTTTTTTTTTATTTCGTACACGTTACACTTTCTTAAGCGAAACGAGCTAGCCGGTACACATCGGAAGGCCAAAAAAGAAAAAAAAAAGGAAAGAATATGTTGCACATGGAAGGAAGAACTCTTGGCCCACTCCATGTAGAACACGACAACTGGAATGGAATAAGGGGCGCGTTGCTTCAGGTTTCGTTCACACATGACAGAAAAAAAAAAAAAAAAAACGCTTTATTGACGTGGTCTGAATAACAGCAGAGTTTTTTCGAAGCTCCCTTTTATTTTAAAAGATTGGAATGCATTCATTATAGTAGCCCCTATAAAAATGCAAACACGTTTCTACTGCAGAAAAACGTCTTTAGTAACCCCTTTATTTTAGAAGATTGAATTGCATTCATTGTAGTAGCAGCTACAAAAAATGCAAACATGTTTCCACTGCAGAAAAACGTCTTTAGTAACACTCTAGTGGATGATTTTGAGAGTTTAAAAATGCAACACCACTGCACAGCAAAGCAAAGTTGTAGCAGTACACTACAACTAATAATAATAATTGAGACCATAAAATACAAGGTTTGCATATTTATACAATACAATGATAATAAAAAGGTTGTCAAAAGCATAAAACATTAGGGCCAGTACACAAAACATAACATAAAACTAAGCAGACTGAACGACAGAGCTAAGGTCATCTTTTAAAAATGTATTTAAATAAAATTGTGTTATGGTTGCAAAACCACTTCAAGCGACACTAAAGTGGAACAGTAAATCGGTTTAGATCGGTTACCTTTTCTTTTACAACTCTTTAATGTTTTTAATTTCACCATCATAATTTTATTCATACAGAAAGAAATCAAGGTCAAAGTATTATTTTTTAAATTTCTTGTCAGAATCTCCACGCGTGGCATCACAGATTTCGAAGTATTTCTCGTATTCTGAAGGAAAGAATTGTAAACTTAAAGGCTGGTTTGCTTTGTTAAACACAGTATTAATGAGAACTTACAGACAAAGATGCCAAGGAAAGTATGTGACGTTGCGTACTCAACAAAATTTAAGCTTGGTGTGTTGTCTATGGCACCCTTAGAGGTCAATGTGCTTGATGTTTACTGATAAGGAACTAGGGCCTAATAGACGCCAACAAAATCTATGTTCGAGTCCGTGGAGCCGGAGTTTCCAGCGTCAAATATGCAGGCAGGTTGGGTAATATCGTCGGGACTGCATCAGGGGCAAGCGTCGGCGTTCCCCTGGGAATTCGGACTTCAACACCGTTGATAATATGGTCGTGGTCTCTCAGAATAAAATGGGGTTCGAAGTGCAACTCACACACCGCACAACCGGCGTCAAGCGACCTGTCAAGTCGGTGGAGGTTCCGCTCCCAAAGAAGTCGTCGATCTTCATCCTTTGGGGCCTTAAAAAGGGATAACTTGCGACTTTGTTGCACACGCGGATAACCCGTTGTACAACCGGGCGCGTAAAAATGGTTTAGACGCTGTTTTTTGGTCTTTTTGCGAGCAAAAGCGAGATGCCGCGGCCATGCCGCACAGCCACGCAAAGCAAACCAAACAACCAAACTGGAAGATTGGTCGTTGGCAGCGCCGCCGCTACTTTCCCCGCAAACGTGGACAGCTGCAAGCAAGGGGAGAGCGTGCCGGTCGCGCCACTCAAAAGTTCTAGTACACTCTAACCCCGGTGACAAAGTGTGGATATGGACCCCAGTGCGCCGCCGTGGACTCTCTGAAAAGCTTCTTTGCCGATACTTCGGTCCTTATGAAGTACTTCACCGTATAAGCGACGTCACTTACAAAGTCAAACCAGCTGGACACGAGAGCCCAAGACGCCGTAATCCCACGGAAGTGGTACACGTAGTCCGCATGAAGCCCTATCATGACCGATCGTCGGGAAACGAGTGAGCGTCCACATGAATCCTTTCACTGTCTGACGCATCGGGACGATGCGTATGAGGGGAGGGATAATGCCGCGATGTGTTGGCCGCGTTCAAATAGCGCGCCCGTCAACATGCATATCGGACACTGCACGCCGTATCACAGTGCCGCGCAGCGCTTCATCGTGGCACGAGCATCAGGCCGGACCTGGCTCGCATGTGCCACGCGCTCGGGGGGCTCTCGCGACAAAGAAGAAGAGGACAGTTGAAGGACATCTTTAGAATTCGGCTGACTCGGACTTTGACGGCCATAGCCACTTTGAGTCGTGGGCACAGGTTCGCCCATAATAAATACGTTTGTTTTATTAGTTTGTGTGCCTCAGCATCGCTACAATATATACCCTAACAACGCTAAAATTTACCATATCAATATCTAAAATGGAATTTTGGAGGATCATTGGGCCAATCTGGAAAACAACCACTGTCATAGCGACTGATGCTTCTGTTTGTGAAGAGAAGGCAGGTGTGGGAATCGTATCGTTCTCTCTGGATTGGAATTTCTCTATTCGGTTACCGGACTTTACACCTTATTTACCAGGCTGAATTGCTGGCAATAGTCCTAGCATTGCGTAAATTGCCCCAGTGTCTGTCATCGGTGGTTGTTCTAACAGACTGCCTCTCTGTCTGTTCGGCCTTAAGCGCACCTAACTTATCGAGTGCCCTAGATACATTCTATTCACTAATTCCCAGATGTGTACGGCTCGTTCGATTAGTGTGGGTACCAGGCCATAGACGTTTAGCTCTTAATGAATGTGCGGATGCACTTGCAATATCATCCCACGATGGCCCTGTATTGTCTGTATTGCCCACGTCGGCGTATGTCACAGCAGCACGATTCGAAAAACTTACTACGGCCAATAACTTCGATAAATCTCCTTTATCATTATCAGAGTTCCCACAGCTAAAGTTTCCTTGGCAGAGCAAATGGTGTTCATCTAGAAAGGAGGAAATATTAATTACAAGGCTACGCTGTCGAGTCCCCCTACTGAACTTTTATCTTCGTAGGTCAGGTCTGCCTCAGTCACCGTTATGCTTTCACTGTAATGAGAGCGAATCTCTGGAGCACTTCTTTTTGACGTGCCGAAGATTTAAAACACAAAGAAAAAGATTACTTGAAGAACCCCTACGAAAGTTAGCCTTGAATTTGACTCTTCCGGTGATTCTTTCATTTGGTGCAACCACCTTTGGTTTTAGCCACAGGAGCGTTTTCAACGCTGTATCTAATTATTTACGAGAGTCTAAAAGAATGGAATGCTAAGGTTAGATCACTTCAATTGTCTTAATTACAGCTATATATATATATATATATATATATATATATATATATATATATATATATATATATATATATATACATATACATTTGTTGTTGCATCTCTATAGTATTTTTTTCGCTTTTTCTTTTTTTTTAAAGCTTGAGAGTTTATAATACTAATCTGTAATGCAGTTCATTTTCAACCCTTTCCTCCAGTAATGTGAATTTGTTTCTTATTAAGCAAGACACCGTCCGATTCATGGCCTATCCCCCGAGGTGGGTTGCGCCAAAACAATAAGGAACCAACCAACCATCCAGTGCTTCGTCGCTGAGCGTTCCCAAAAAACGCCTCCTGGCTCGTAGCAATATGAACATGTTTGTTGACAGTGACATGGGAATTGTCTACCAAATACCGCTGTCCTGTGGCAAAACCTACATAGGGCAGAGCGGCAGATGCATTAACATCAGATTAAAAGAGCGGAAACGCGCACTAACTGAAGATCGACCGTCTACCCTCGCAGACCATTGCCACGAGTGCGGCTACAATGATTCTAACACATGACAGACAGCAGGCAGCCAGAGAAATCGTCGAAACCTTTCACATCAGAAGGAAAGGGGAGGCATGTGTCAGCAGGCCGTCGATCAACTTGTGTGACAGTGAATTTGACTATCTGACTAACACTTGCAAGAGATGATGTATCGAAAAAAACGCGATGTGACCCGTCTTTTCTGTATTTTTTTAGTTGTTTGGCGTTTATTCGACCACATGGTTGTGATAAGTTGAGATATTTGTTGTTTCTTTTCCAATAAATATTTTCAATTGAGAGTCGGCGCTAGTCCTGTTTGCTTCTTGCCTTTCATCCGTCGTTCCCGTGCGCGCTGCACTTCACGCATGATGAATATGTACCAACTCGCTCAAAGTGCTATTTTATCGCTACCTGAAACTTTCAATATTGGGGGGAGTGCTCTTTAAAATATCTTCGCTGTTGAGCGGAGGCAAATGCATTGAACTCTGTGGACATTCGCCGGCGATGCCAGATTTCTTCGTTGCCGCGAGAATTTCGTTCTTGGGGGCTTTCGTTATGGCGGGGTTCAACTGTACTATGGAACGGGTAAGGTAACGGCGGCAGTGACAAGACCCCGAAGCCATGGGAGCCCTACGCAAATGACGACATGCCCAGAGGTGCCAACGCTTGGTTTCAGCGCGAGTTTCTGTGTCTGGAGTTTGAACATCCTTGTCGCGTCTGTGATTATCTCTGGTTTAATTCGAAGCTCACTGTGCTGAGAGGCAACCTAGAAACAACCTAACATCACCTAGCCAAGGCCTGGCAAGAACCTAGACGCAACCAGATTACACTTCAGGATCATCCAGTTTCGCTATTTAAAGCCTTGCGAGGCTTAGTGCAAGCTTCGCCGTTTCGTTTCTCATTTCACGGGATAGCGGCTACGGACACAGGCGGCGGCGGCGGCGGCGGACAACTACGCCTCCGAAATCGCCCGTTGTTGTGATCTCACAAGAGCTTTCACTGTAAAAAATAGTGGCTCTGTCTGTACCGCGCATTGCTCCGAAACGCCACTCATGCTCGGGTTCCGTGAATGGAACCGTTGTTTGAGCTAATGAGCGAACGTTACGTCAGCGTTCAAGAAACGCCTTTACAAGGCAATAAAAAGTGTTCGAGAAAACACACTGCAACACAATGGTGATGAGAAAATGGGAACACATTGTGCCATCATTTCGTTCTCTGTATATCAGCCTGTAAGCACATGTAACTGTAGCACATGTAAAATAACACCAAGGCGTCCCACGATACCAATTGTGTATCTAGGCGTAACACGCTGCGTAACTAGTGGGTCGTTAAATGCTTCCAACGCATTAAAAAAGGCACAGCAATAATTCTTCATCGTCATCAGCAACCGCATCAACAAAGTGCACATAATGCTTTGCAGGTGTGTAGCGGGTACCATCGCTGACAGCAGAATGACGAATAATGGACATAATGGGCTTTTCCAATTTGAAAAAAAAAATGCTTTATGGCGTAGTGGGTACCTTACAAGTGTACCTGTATTAGTAGGCCCCATGGGAGTTTACAACAGGCTCTAGAAATGCCGCTCTTCCAGCTTCTTGGGCTGTGCTGCGCTTTCCGCGCCGGCCTGGCTGTTTTTCATTTTCAGTCAACTGTTTGATACCTCCCCCCCCCTCCCCCCTGAAAGCTTTCTGCACCCAACGTGGCCTTGCATTGCCTCCAGAATTGGAGGAATTGGTACGTTTCTGCACGTCACGTGGTTTTGCAGTGCCTCCGGGATCGGCCCACCTGTGACCAAGCGAAAATTTCATGTGCTGACGTCATAATGAGACGTCGCAACGTGTGGCGTCACGATTACGTCACAATTTCTGGTGACCTCTGACGTCGTGATGACGTCACAGGGCGACGTCGTCACGCGATGACGATTTTGTGCATCACTCGCGTTGACGCCCGCGACGGACATTTTTCCCGACGGACACCTAAGGCTTTAGCCTGAAAAAAAAAACATACTTTTTCGCCCCTTTCGATGTATTCACTAAAACTCATAAAGTGCGTATGGCCAGGCGGTGTTAGAGTGGAAAAGCGGCCTTTCAAGAGCCTTTTTTAAGCACTTGTGGGACGCTAGCGAAGGTGAGGATTGATTCACCCGAAAGCCTACGAATCCCAAACGATAACCGAGTTTTATTTTTCGTTCTCTCGGAGAGAGGAATGCCGGAGCGCCGATGGGCCAGGGGAGAAGGATGCCTGCGCGCAGGCAATCTCCGGTTACAGCGGCGCGTGACGGGGCGCGGCTGGCGCGGCCAGAGAATCTAAACACACCTCCAGAGCGGCACTGAGCGGCGCGCTCATAGCGTGCATTACATCACTTCCTCCCCAGTGAGTTGGCGGCGTGAGTTTTAAAGGTTCAGACGAACGGTCACCATGATGCGCCTCCCACTACGCGTTGTTCGTGATGAAGTAGCAGTTTCTGCTGTTGCTCTGGTGGGAGGCGCCGTGACCACCGGAAATGCCTGCTCTGAGTACTCACTATGGGCAGGTTTCACGCGGTCTGTAGAGATCAGCTCGCGTCGACCGCGGATATCCACTGTAAATTGCTTGCTGGAGCGGTTGAGCACTCTGTACGGCCCGTCGTGCGGTGACTGAAGAGGGCGTGACACTGCGTCGCGCCGCACAAAGACATGGGAGCATGACCACAGTTCCGAATGCATATAAGTAGGTCGCGGCGTCGGTTGACGAGGCGGCTTGGCACGAAGCTTGCCCATAATGTCGCGTAAACGGCTGGCGTAGTCTCCGGCAGAAATGGGGCTTTCATCTCCACTGCGTGTGAAAAATTCGCCCGGCAGGCGAAGCGTGGTCCCGTAGACCAGCTCTGCGGCACTGCAGCCAATGTCTGACTTCACTGCTGTTCTAATACCAAGAAGGACGAGCGGCAGTGCTTCTGTCCAGCTGTGCCTCTCGGTTGCCATGAGAGCTGCTTTGAGCTGGCGGTGAAAACGTTCCACCATGCCGTTGCTCTGAGGATGATAGGCAGTCGTTCTGATGCGAGAGGTGCCTATCAGCCGTGTTATGCTAGCAAAAAGAGCAGATTCAAACTGCCTTCCGCGGTAAGTTGTAACTGTGGATGGTGCGCCGAAGCGAGCGACCCAGTTATACAGGAACGCATGAGCGATTGTGTCAGCAGTGATGTCTGCGATGGGCACAGCTTCAATCTAGCGTGTAAATCTGTCCACGCAAGTGAGCAAATACGAATGGCCGTTGCATGGTGGCAGCGGTCTCACAATGTCTAAGTGCATATGATCAAATCGCGCGTCTGGCGCCGGAAACCCTGCCAGTGGCGTTATTGCGTGGCGTTGAACTTTGGAGCGCTGGCAGGCGATGCACTCTCGCGTCCACTGTCGCACGCCAGACGTATCTCGCCGTCAACAGCTTTTGCGTGGCTCTAACAAGGCAAAAGGGTGTTAAAAGGGTGTACCGTTCGTCCTCTTGGGGACTAATGGGGCTGCCACAACCATTAGTCCCTTTAAGGACTAACGGCACCGGGTCTAACAGTTAGTCCCCTCAAGGGACTAACATTAACACCTTCGCGGGGAACCGTTAGTCCCCACTGGACTAACATTTAGTCCTCACATTTACCCTTTCGCGGGCAACCGTTAGTCCCTACTGGACTAACATTTAGTCCTCACATTTACCCTTTCGCGGGCAACCGTTAGTCCCTACTGGACTAACATTTAGTCCTCACATTTACCCCTTCGCGGGCAACCGTTAGTCCCTACTGGACTAACATTTAGTCCTCACATTTACCCTTTCGCGGGCAACCGTTAGTCCCTACTGGACTAACATTTAGTCCTCACATTTACCCTTTCGCGGGCAACCGTTAGTCCCTACTGGACTAACATTTAGTCCTCACATTTACACCTTCGCGGGCAACCGTTAGTCCCTACTGGACTAACATTTAGTCCTCACATTTACCCTTTCGCGGGAACCGTTAGTCCCTACTGGACTAACATTTAGTCCTCACATTTACCCTTTCGCGGGCAACCGTTAGTCCCTACTGGACTAACATTTAGTCCTCACATTTACCCTTTCGCGGGCAACCGTTAGTCCCTACTGGACTAACATTTAGTCCTCACATTTACACCTTCGCGGGCAACCGTTAGTCCCTACTGGACTAACATTTAGTCCTCACATTTACCCTTTCGCGGGCAACCGTTAGTCCCTACTGGACTAACATTTAGTCCTCACGTTTACACCTTCGCGAGCAACCGTTAGTCCCCACAGTTGCACCTCAATGGACTAACACTTAGTCCTCACATTTACCCCTTACCGATCAACCGTTAGTCCCCACAGGTGCAGTTGGTCCACTCAAATGCTCCACTGGGATTAACTTTTTTATCCTCAGTTCAAATGATGCGTTTATCCCCAGGGATGATTTTCCACAGTTACTCTCTGCAAGGCTTAATACTTTTCTCGCGTGTTTTAGATGTGAAGCATCTTATGGCGAAGCTTAATCCGGTGGTGGTGGTGTGCCGCGTGACCACCCTTACTGCGCATGCGCGAACCCTTTCAAAAAAAATAAAAATAAAAAACCTCCTCTTCCCCTCTCTCTCCTCTAGGCATCCCTCCCCGCGGCAACCACACCCTCACTGCGCATGCGCCTCCCCTCCTCTCTCCTCTAGGCATCCCTGCCCGCGGCGTCCACACTCCCACTGCGCATTCCTGCCCGCGGCGTCCACATCTACACATGGTTCCCTTTAGCGGGAGATGGTGTAATTTTTTCTCCGCAGTGAGCAACAAATGGCGCGGAAAAGAACACGTGAAAAAATATGTAGTCATGCTTGTTGCACTGCTTTCGCAGTCATTGTAACAAAGCAAGACAAAAGTGACACAATGAAATGTTTTATTTTTCTATGTACATATAAAGTTTCTGCATTCTTTCAGTGAATTCGCTGCCAGATGTCAAATCCAGGTCCAGTTGCGTTGTCGTATCTCGTACAGTCGTCTTTGTCAAGCTGCTCCAACAGGAGCGACAGATGACTGGCATTGCACGCACCAGCGCACGCAGCCTTCTGCACGTAGTGGACAACGTCTGCACAAAAATATTGCAAATAGTGACAGTGAGGAAGATACACGCACATGGCAAATACGTGCAAGGTGAAATAAATACGCGCGTCTAAAATATCGCACGCAAATATTCCCACCGCGATGTCATACCTAATCGAAAACGCATTTCGAGTCGCATAGCGCTACAGCTCAAGTGCGGCAGCGCAGCCATCATGCCTAGGCGCCGCGACCGCCGAGCTGCCAACGAGTCGGCGAGTTCTCTGCGAGCGGCGCTGTATCAGCTCGAGCAAGCGAACGCGAACGCTGAGCTTCTGCCGCCAGCGAACCTCGAACAGAGGAGCGAGCGAACGCGGAACCGCCGCCACAGACGGTGCAGAGCTGCTTTCGAGCGAGCGCCGCGGAAGCCGACGGTAATGGCTACAAATTTTTACAAAGTTCCTGGATCGAGCGGCAGCGTACAACGAGCGAACGCGGGGGCCGCCGCCAAGAACGGTGCTGAGCTGCTGACCGATTGACGGGGAAGCCAACGGTAATGGCGAAAACTGTCCACAGAGTTCCGAAGCACAGCTAAAGTCCGCTAGCTAAAGCACCCGCCAGCTGCCGGTGCACTTCAAGCGCGCGGCATACGACCGAGCTCGTTGACGGCAACCGCAATGCGTTTTGGACGACTCGCACCGCAGCGGCGAGGCCTCTGCCCTATATCGCGAGCCCACAGCTCATAACCGCGGCGAGAGCGTCCCGGCGGCCGACGGCAATGGCGGCCAATTTTCAGGCTGTCACAAAGCACAGGCGAGCGGATGCCGAAGCCGACCTTCGCGGTGCATTTCATGCGCGCGATATATACAACACGATCGAGCCCGTTGCCAACTAGCGCGATGCGCTTCGCGCAAGCGACAGGTACGGAAAAATAAAGTATGACCACTTACTTGTGAAATAATCCAGCGCCAATTTCTGCCCAGAGTCAGATTGAATTCGTGGATCCGATAGGCCTATGTCTTCTCGGCCGCCATTCCCAGCCGGTGTCGACGCAGTGCCGTTGGTGCCGTTGCTACGCCGGCGCACCGCGGCCGGAGAAGTACAGCGCGGCGTCGCGGCGTGTCGAGACCAGCTCCAACCTTCATGGATGTGGCGAAGCGTAAAAGCAGCACCGCACGCTCAACCACGCATACGCGGCATACACAGGGGTGTAGCCAGAAATTTTTTTCGGGGGGGGGGGGCACCGCCTTGATTTCGGGGGGTGCCCGCCCTGAAATGGTCATTTTTCACTCTGCATGCCATGGCGAAAAAAATTTCGGGGGGGGCACGTGCCCGGTGTGCCACCCCCTGGCTACGCCACTGGGCATACATGTTTATCCAAGGCTCCGCGGCGTAGTTCCTAAATCGTCGAACTCTCCGAGCGCGACACAACCGCCAACGCGCCTCCATGAAAACAAGTGAGAGGACTGACCAAGAGCGAGGAGGACGGTTAGTTTCCTTGAGAACGGATTTGCACACGGAACATATCTTTCGCGCGGTTCATCCCTTTGGTGCCTTTCGAGACTAACTGGTTTGCACACGGCACGCATCCCTCTGTGGTTACTCCTCAATGGTCTATCCGTTCATCGCGCGCGCCTATTGCGCTCCGTTACTCCTCTTTCGGGTAATTTTGCCTTAGAGTGTGGGTGTGCCAGCTTGTGCAGTGACTGGAAAACTTCACGACGCAGGACCGAGGGAACGAATGGGCGAGGGTTGTCGGTTGACACGTCGCAACCCAAGTGATCGTTCGAGTCGGGTAAAGGCAGCCATTGCAATTTTAGCGCAATTTTTGTTGAGAGTAAGTGGCTCAGTTCATAATCTGCTCGCTGAGCTGCCACCAGCCGAGTCAAATTTGTTCCTAATACTAAGGGCGTTGACAGGACTGCGTGAGAGGGCGTCTGCGACCGTATTGTTGGTCCCGCTCACGTGACGGATGTCTGTTGTAAACTCGGATATATAAGCCATCTGACGCAACTCCCGGGCAGTGTGAGCGCCTCTGTCTGATGTTGGGGAACTCAAAATGTACGTCAGCGGCTTGTGGTCCGTAAGTACAAAGAAATCCACACCTTCCAGGTAGTGACAAAAGTGACGGATGGCGGAGTAGATCGCAAGTAGTTCTCGGCCAAAAGTGCTGTAGCGCTGTTCTGGAGCAGTCAGCTTTCTGGAGAAGAAATATGTGGGGCGCCAGACTCCGTTGTTCAGCTGCTGCAGTACTGCGCCGATGGCTGCGTCTGAGGCGTCGACCATGATGCATTGTGGTATGGTTTTGGGTACGCAAGCAAAGCAGCGCCCACCAGATCCTCTTTTACCCGATGGAAAGCCTCGCGTGATTCGTCACACCATGTGAGGGTGCCCGCCTTGCTCTCTGCATTTGCTAGCAGTCGGTGTAGGGGATGCAAAGTTTCAGCGCATTGCGGCAGGAAGCGACGGTAGAAGTTGACCAATCCAAGGAACTCCCGAAGGTGTCGCTTGGTATTAGGCGTCGGAAATTCTTGCACTGCCTTGACCTTTTCTGGTTGGGGTCAAATTCCGGCGCTTGATATAGTATGGCCCAGGAAGGATAGCTCGGCTACACCAAATTGACATTTGGCCACATTGACTACAATTCCATGTGCAGAGAGACGTCGGAAAACGGTGCGCAGGTGTTCCCTCGTGTTCAGATGCAGTAGGGCAGGCAATAAGAAGGTCGTCCAGGTAGACGTGGCAGAAGTCCAGACCACGCAAGACCCCGTCCATAAACCGCTGAAATGTTTGCCCAGCGTTTCGGAGTCCGAATGGCATGCGAAGGAATTCGAACAGGCCAAAAGGTGTCGCTATGGCGGTCTTTGGGATGTCCTCTGGTGCCACTGGTATCTGGTGGTATGCCCTAACGAGGTCCACCTTAGAGAAGATCTTAGCGTCGTGTAAGTTGGTAGTGATGTCGTGAATGTGAGGTACTGGGTAGCTTTCCGGTTGTCACGATTATCTCGGGAGTGCTTGCTAAGGATTGGAATGAGAGAGAGAGACGGGAGACCGTGGCGTCGCTACAAACACGATTTATCTAGAACAGTTCAAAAAGACGTTAATCACACTTGAAATTCACACCAAAGAAAGGAAAAACATATTTACATGGATGATTGCTAACCTGTACGAAACCGAAACTAAACACAAGATACACCTTGGACTAGGTTTCGCGGTTCTGTTCCTGCCAGTCTAGCCACTATGGCTTTTCAATAATCGAACGTTCTTACGGTTCACGCCGTCGATGTTGACTCCAAGTCCATGTCGTGTTGACGTCTCGTCTAGTCCGTCGTCGACGTCCGCAGAACGCTTCTACGGTCGTCGTCGGTCGCTTCCTCCTAACGAGCCACTTGTCTTCACCGCCCGTGTTCCATTCGTCTTCGCCGACTTAGGTGTCGCCGGGTTAGGCCTAACTCGTCATAGGCCCCGAACCGTTCCTCGCTGACTGACACCCCAGTGACGACGGGCACTCCGATGACTGTAGTGTGGTCCGCTGCCGTCTTGACCAGAAGTGGAAGAGCTTCTGGCCCACCGGGAACTGCTGTGTTGAGGTGCGGCAAGTCCGGGTAGTCTCGCTCGGGTCTCCCGAGGTCGACGACCAAGTCCCGGGCCTCTCGCGCCGACAGCCTCCAGAACCGGGCGGCTCCCGCTTTCGTCGCGGTTGCGACGCTGACTTCTTTGACCTTCGCCCTTCGGAGCTCCACACCACAGTGATGTTTACTCCCTCTGGGATTTTTCACCACGGCTCGGGTCGCGTGCCATGAGCTTTCCCCCCCACCAATCCCGTACGTGGACGTGGCGGGTACGCACACCCTCGTGGAAACTTCCATACCTCGCGCACCCTCGCCGCATTCCACCGTTTAGCACGTGCCTCGTGCCCTCTTACTCATGACACCGGTACCGTTGCTCGGTTGAGGGCCCGGTAATCTCCACATGGCCGCCAGTCATCTGATGTTGCCTTTGGAACCATGTGAAGTGGAGACGACCAAGGGCTTGATGATGGCTGAATGATGCCCAGCTCGAGCATGTGATCGAACGCTTGGCGGGCCAGGCGGATCTTTTCAGGAGACAGGCGCCGTGGTCTGGCATGGACGGGAGGAGCAGTTGTAGTTATATTGTCACGTGGTCGTGACGTCGACGAAGGCAACAGTCGGCGAGTTAAAGAAGAAACTCTTTATTTTGGCCGAACTTGTGGCCGGGAAACTGAAGGTCAGACTATAGCAATACACGCTGCACTGAGAGCGGCGAACAGAGCGTCGGCCGTCGATAATCTGATCATCGCTGGAACGCACCGGCTTTTATATATCACTGGTCGTCGTGCAACCTCTGGAATAAGCTAGAGTGTTCGCGTCTTGCGCGCAATCTTAACACAACTATCTACAATAATCGTGAAGCTTCTAGAACAATCAGCCGCGGTTTGCGCTGGGCATGCGGACAGTCTTTGTGGGCGAAAACCGAGTACAACTAGAATGAAAATAAGGAACGCGCGTGGCAATGCCCCCCCTCTGAAAAAGCATCGTCCCGATGCTTAAAAAGAACACGGGGGAAAATACATGCAACAAGAAATCACAAGAATACAGAAAGAAATTACAATAATAAAGCAATAAGTCCAGTCGTCAGGTTCGCTAACGCGCGTAATACGGCTTGAGGCGCACGACATGGACTACTTCAGGTCGCGCACGACGATGTTGAGAGTTCGTAATGCCGTCCGGGACGACCTCGTAGTCCAGAGTACCGAGACGTCGAAGCACCCTGTATGGCCCGAAGTAACGCCGAAGAAGTTTTTCACTGAGTCCACGTCGGCGTATCGGCGTCCACACCCAGACGCGGTCGCCGGGCTGGTATTCCACGAATCGTCGTCGAAGATTGTAGCGGCGGCTGTCAGTCGTCTGCTGATTCTTGATGCGCAGCCGGGCGAGCTGTCGGGCTTCTTCAGCGCGCTGAAGGTAGCTGGTGACGTCAAGGTTTTCTTCGTCAGCGACGTTGGGCAGCATGGCGTCGAGCGTCGTTGCCGGGTTCCTTCCGTAGACCAACTTGTACGGCGTCATCTGTGTCGTCTCCTGCACGGCCGTGTTGTAGGCGAAGGTCACGTACGGGAGGATTGCATCCCACGTCTTGTGCTCGACGTCGACGTACATGGCCGGCATGTCCACGATGGTCTTGTTTAGACGCTCGGTGAGACCATTGGTCTGTGGGTGGTAGGCGGTGGTCCGGCGGTGGCTTGTGTGGCTGTACCTCAAGATCGCCTGAGTTAACTCCGCTGTAAATGCCGCGCCTCTGTCGGTAATGAGGACCTCCGGTGCGCCATGACGCAGGACGATGTTCTCGACGAAGAACTTTGCTACCTCGGTGGCGCTGCCTTTGGGCAGGGCCCTTGTTTCGGCGTAGCGGGTGAGGTAGTCGGTAGCCACGACGATCCACTTGTTTCCGTCAGTCGACGTCGGGAACGGACCCAGTAAATCCATGCCGATTTGCTGGAACGGCCGGCGAGGTGGCTCGATGGGCTGCAGAAGTCCCGCTGGCCTTGTCGGCGGTGTCTTACGTCGCTGGCAGTCCCGGCAGATGGGGCTGCGCGGTTTCGCCGTCAACGCGCCGTGTCCGCAGCGGGGTGAACGACCTCGCGACATCGCCGACTACATTACCGGAACACAGTGGCAACAACGGCGACCATCCCGTTCACCATCGCCCGGCCGCTACATGTCGCCGCACCGCCGGCAGTACACTGGCCCAAACCGGGGCCGGTCGCGTAGCCCGTACCCGGAAAACTAGGGGCAGCAACCGTTGGAGGTGCGGTTGCTGTACGACGAACTAACGAAGACCCTCCGCCGACGACGACGACGCGACGAAACCCGCTGAACACGACGCGAAGGAGACAGAGCCCTGCCGACGGAAGCTCGCGGACTGAGGAAAACCTGAAGACGCAGCATGGAAGCAGCGCAACAATTCGACGTAGCTTTGATCCGACGCCGCGACCTAACCGCAACGCAAGGCGACGGACTAGCGACCTCGACGTTCTCATCGACGGCCACAGCGTCACCGCTCTCGTCGACACTGGGGCCGACTATTCCGTCATCAGTGGGTCATTCGCCGCCAAGCTGAAGAAAGTAAAGACCGCTTGGAGTGGACCCAAAATCCGGACAGCTGGAGGCCACTTGATAACTCCGGTTGGAGTCTGCACGGCGAGAGTCACGATCAATGACCGGACTTATCCAGCGAGCTTTGTAATCCTACAACACTGCTCCAGGAATGTGATACTTGGAATGGACTTCCTGAGCGACCACGGCGCCGTCATCGACCTGAGGTCTGAGTCGATAACACTAACCTCAAAAAAAGCGATCCTGCCCCACAGAACGCCGGGGAAGCGCGCATTGAACGTGATAGAAGAGCAAGTGACCGTACCGCCGCTCTCCAGCGTCATTATTTCCGTCGGCACCGAAAAACCCGCGAACGTTGAAGGCGTCATCGAGGGCGATCAGCACCTACTCCTGAACCGTCAGATTTGCGTCGCAAGAGGTATAGTTGAGCTGCGTGACGGTAAAGCAAAGGTAGTGCTGACAAACTTCAGCCACGAATACAGGCACCTCAACATTGGTACGACGGTCGCCTACATCGGCGAATGCGTGGCCGCCAGCAATGCTTTCGCCCTCTTCGATGCTGCCGAACCTGCTTCGACGAATCGAGGTCCCCAACCCGATTTCGACATCAACCCGAGCCTTACGAAGGCCAAGCAAGACCAGCTCAAAGCCCTACTCATGCAATTCAAGGACTGCTTCTCGGCGTCGTCAAGAATTCGACAGACCCCAATTGCGAAACATCGCATCATAACAGAAGAAAGTGCCCGACCAGTTCGACAGAGCCCGTACCGAGTTTCTACGTGCGAACGTGAGGCCGTGAAAAAACAAGTCGACGAAATGCTACGCGACGACATCATTCAGCCGCCCAAGAGTCAGTGGGCGTCACCCGTGGTTTTAGTGAAGAAGAAGGACGGAACCCTACGCTTCTGCGTCGACTATCGCCGCCTGAACAAAATCACGAAGGACGTGTATCCTCTCCCACGGATAGACGACGCCCTGGACCGACTCCACAACGCGAAGTATTTTTCGTCGATGGACCTCAAAACCGGCTATTGGCAAATCGAAGTCGACGAGAGGGACCGAGAGAAAACTGCCTTTATAACACCAGACGGCCTCTTCGAGTTCAAGGTCATGCCCTTTGGCCTTTGCTCGGCACCTGCAACTTTCCAACGTGTCATGGATACAGTATTGGCGGGCTTGAAGTGGCAAACTTGCCTTGTTTACTTGGACGACGTCGTTGTGTTTTCCTGGAACTTCGACGAACACCTCGAGCGCCTCCAATCCGTACTTCAAGCAATCAAGAACTCCGGGCTCACCCTGAAGCCAGAAAAGTGCCGCTTCGCGTACGAGGAGTGCAGATGACTGAGGCGCAAAAAACATCTCGTGAAAAAGGGAGGAGCAGAAGAGAAGAAAGAGCAGCGCCGAGACGGCGCTGCTCTTTCTTCTCTTCTGCTCCTCCCTTTTTCACGAGATGTTTTTTGCGCCTCAGTCATCTGCACCTAAGCAAGTTAAGCACCAACTAGCCCAAAAAGAAGTCCTTTTGGCGTACGAGGAGCTTCTGTTTTTGGGTCACGTGATCAGCAAGACTGGAGTGCGCCCAGACCCGCAGAAAACAGCTGCCATCGCCACTTTCCCACCACCCACGCGTCTTGCGCGCAATCTTAACACAACGATCTACAATAATCGTGAAGCTTCTAGAACAATCAGCCGCGGTTTGCGCTGGGCATGCGGACAGTCTTTGTGGGCGAAAACCGAGTACAACAAGAATGAAAATGAGAAACGCGCGTGGCAATATGATGAAATACGTTACACTGAACCGCGGTGCTCGCTTGTGGTTGGTGCATCAATTCTGGAAATTCGCTCAGTATGCCAACAAAGCGTGATAAACCTGCTGGTCCGACCAAGGTAGGGCTTAACGGCTGGTGATTTGCGGACTTGCCTTGAACTGTCGTTTGCGACGCAGGATCATAAAGGCGTCGGTTGCGTACGTCAACCAGCAGACCAAAATGGCGGAGAAAGTCGGCCCCGAGGATTGCAAATTTTACGTCGGCAATTAAGGAAATCTAGCGAAATGTTCTTTCGAGGTCTAGGTGGAGCGACAGCGAACGATGGCCGTATGTAGCGATCGTTGTGTTGTTGACTGCATGCAGAAAAGATGAGCTCGGGCGCCTACGGTCAGCTGAAGACGCAGGGATTACGCTGACTTCTGCGCCTGTGTCAACAATAAAGCGGACGCCACAACTACGGTCGGTAAGAAAGAAGACTGAGGGGCGACTTGCCGTCGGTGTCGCAGCATTGGCCGCCCTCAATGCTGGCGTCTGACATTTCCCGGATAGTCACAGGGCGCAATACATTGGCGCGCAGCGTCGCCATGTTTCCGGTGGTACCAGCACCAACGTTGTTGCGGCTGCTGTGATGGTGCAGGACGTTCCTTCGAAGTGCGCAAGGTGCTTGCCTGCAAGGCCGCTACAGTGTCGGTGAGGCGCGCAATTTCTTCGCGGAGCTCGAGCAAGTGGTTGGGGGGAGGAGGCGGAGGTGTTCTCCAGTTGCACGGCTGCCAGGGACGGGGGTGCCGCCGCCATGATTGTGTCAGCGATGGCGGCCATCTTGCCGGGCTCTTTTATATGCGGAGCATCTTTGCTCGGGGTTAGGTCCCGCGGCGTCGGCGACGGCGTCCGCACTGCACACTACGCAGGCGCAACTCTCCTCCTTCCCTCTCTCCAACAGCTGCGCGTTACTCTCTCCATTTCTCTCCTACCACCTGCTTGCGGCTGCAGCGATCGTCACCGTAATGCCCTTGCCGCCCTTCTCTCCTTCATCGACGCTGCCGGCCTCGGCGAGCGGCTCTAAAACCAACACGCAAGTAGTCTAGCGCGCCCCTCGCCCTTCCTCCCCGCAAGCCCCACTTTTCTGTCTTTCCTTCTCTCTTTCTCCTTTTAATCCCCTTTTCCCGTGTGTGTATCGGTTGAGGTGTCCTCTTCGAGAGAGTTATCGTGCACACCGAACCCCCCCTTCCTATTTCTCAACAGAATCACCTATATTCTCCTGCGTTCTCGGTTCTGCTCTCGCGGCGCATGCGCTACTCTCCTCCTCTAGTCTCCTCTCCTTCAAGTGTGAATATAAAGCGGGTAGCGCGCTCCTCCTCCCCCGCGCTGCGGCCGCACTCTCCTCATTTACGCGGGCGTTTACGCAGGTGTTCCTTCGTCTTCTCTCCTCTCCTCCCCCCCCGCGCTGCAGCGCTAAACCCACTCCATCCTCTCCCTCCCCCCATTTCATGTAACCGCGTGCGCTCGGTCGAGGAAGTACCGCTTGAATCGTGCGGTCGCTCCGTCGGTTCCCGGCCGCTGCAGTTGTCTCGAAAGCCTCGCTACCCTCGCCGCAGACTCGCGTTGTCTCTCTGTAGCGGAAGCGGTAGCTCGACGCCGACGCTTGGCTTCGACGGCCGAGTGAACGTAAACGGAAACTTGGTATGCACCCCCCAATGCTGCTTCGCATCCCCTCATGGTTCCCTTTAGTGGGAAATGGTGTAATTTTTTTTCGTCCACCGTAGCAAGAGCAACCCGGACGTTGTTGGGGAGGCGCTGAAGAAATATCTCGCGCAAAGGTGTACTGTCCAGGCTCTTACCACTTCCAACAAGTCTCTGCATGTGCCGCAGCAGTTGGGTCGGTGTGCGGTCGCCGAGGACTGTGTCGCTCCCAGAAGTTGCCGCAACCGTTCGGGTTCTGATGGAGTGAGGCGCCGAATGAGTGTGTCCTTCAGTGTCTTGTAAGCATTCTCCGCAGGTGGGGCGAGCAGCAAGTCGCGGACCTCGCTGGCGGTTCCTGGGGGGCGAGCAGCTTACGACATGGTGGTAGCGCGAGAGATCGGCTGTGATGCGACGGGCGGAGAATTGAGCCTCGACTTGTATAAACCAAACCTCGGGGTCTGTGGGCCAAAATGGGGGGCAGCTTCAAGTCGACAGCGGACACGGCAGGCACATCGGTGTCACTTTGCGTGTTCATTTTGGGTCACCACTGTGGGACGCTAGCGCAGGCAAGGATTGATTCACCCGAAAGCCACGAATGCCAAACGATAACCGAGTTTTATTTTCCGTTCTCTCGGAGAGAGGGATACCGGAGTGCCGATGGGCCAGGGGAGAAGGATGCCTGCGCGCAGGCAGGCTCCGGTTACAGCGGCGCGTGACGGGGCGCGGCTGGCGCGGCCATAGATTCTAAGCACACCTCCAGAGCGGCACTGAGCGGTGCGCTCATAGCGTCACCACACACTCTTAGGGCAGCTACTATAAGCACACTTGCATTGTACCCACTACGCCATAAATCGTCACAATTTTTGTGTGGTGGGAAAGCGTCCACTATGCCATTATTCGCCATTCTTCGGAAAAGCGTGGTAGCCGCTATACACTTGTGGGGCACATGTGCACTTTGTTGATGCTGCGGCTGACGACAATGTAGAATTATGCCTAATTACTGTGCCTGACGACAATGTAGAATTATGCCTGAGGCTTTTAATAGACATTTTTCAAGCACACGAGCGCCCCCAACGGGCGCGCAAGCGCTCATGGGAAAAGTGTGTACGCCGCAGCGGCCGCCGCGACGAGCGCGCGGGCCTCACGCTTTAGCTTCCTGCTTGCGCCGTGCCACTGCTCTTCTCAGATAGAGTGTATTTGGCAAGGTGCAACTTATTGCAGCCTAATTCAACCAGGAACAGCTGCGACGGTCTCTCTTCTCTGTGATTTCCATCTGCCCCACTGTTGCATCAGCTGAGCGGCTCAGAAGCGTCACCTTTTATTATTTTTTGGCACCTGTACGCCTTACGGTATAAATGAAATTAAAGAAGATATAACTCGGTTGCCTATGGAGTGCAGGAGCAGTCTATAATTCGTGCATGCGTTTAGAACCAACGTCCATCGAGCTGTGGACGAGTACAATGTGGGGCTCTGATATTTAAAGGGTATACGTTTGAAAGTATAGTTGGCGTTTAGTAAAATAAGATCAATTCACTGTAGACAACGACAAGCGCCAGCAACATTCGTTGGCACCATAACTACAGCTTGGAATGAAACTTAGACTGCAGAAAGAAAGAAGCAGGGCAATGAAAGCAATAGACCCACCACAAGCGCTCACTCACGACAGAGAGTTTATTGCACGCGTGAACAAACATATATAAATATGGAGGTGCATCGCGCGTGTCACAGAGGCACATACAGAAAAAAGTCAAACAACCAAGGAGCGTGTCAACAGTCGATTAATACAGTTGAATTCCTTGTCTTGCAAAGATAGAGAAGGTTGATTTACACAAAGTGCTGCGTTCTTTATGCTGTGATAGGTCGCCGAGATTGCTCGCGTGGTCTGATTAGGATGACGATACAAAATTACTGTTCTTTCGAAGACTGTATTAGATTTGCATCACTGACAATGCGAGGCGAGATGAAAAAACGGCTCCAATCAATGAATTTCGATGCGCTCCGAGGCACGTGTTAGTACAATGAACAGTACGCCAGGCCGATGTACACGTGAGCACATGAAACAGGAATTCGATTAACAACGCCTACACAAAAATTGGAAAAAAAAGAAACAACCTTGAAGCATCTGACCGCATTTTTTTTTGCCCGCTGCAGACCCCTGCGACCTTTTGTGCACTGAAGAGCAAGTGCGACTAGGTGTATTTGTTACGGGAAACACAACCCCCCTCCCCATATCGCTTCACTGCATTTTTGAGGCCGTGCGGCTTCTTATGAATACATGGAATAACTGCAATAATTCTAAGTTTCTTCATTATTCACGGATGGAGGACGTCCATATTTATCTTTTTTCGCAATGCGAATGAGCTTTTGGCAAACTGATGCGATCATACACAGGATACACCGCTTCCTTGCAGTGATCTATGTGCTGCTGGAAAATATACTGCTCAGCTTATTTGCACAAGTTTTTATCGACTGGTTCGCGCACGTAAGCAGCACATCACATTTCCTCGTTAAAAATATTCGAGTGCGCCGACGCGAAATGAAACACCGGTTTCGATGAACACTACCTGCAAACATCCTCCGCGGTGACACTTAAAAAAGCATGTACTAAGAAACAGCCAATTGTTAGAGCAAGGCACTGGACAAGTGAATTTTAGACCCATCTAGAATGTGTTCACTTCTTTGTACAGCGCGTGACTTGCCAATTTAAATCAAATAATAACCTGTATACATATCTGTGTTCCACTTCAAATAGCTCACGATAGTACGTTTTGACTACATGTATCGGCACGCGATAACTTGAATGCCGCTTAACTGTTCCATCCGACATACATCAACTCCTAAATACCTACGCTGACTGACCAGTTATTCCTTTCACATTTCATCATTTCATGCGTAGAGATACATGGAGGAGCGTTCGGACATGTGTAGTATTTAGGATTTAATAAAAGTCAATAAGCGGCGACGTACTCATTTTGTTTTGTGCTCCCACAGCGCAAATCGGAGGAGCGAGCGACGGCACAGCTGGCCAGCCGGCTCGCTCGGCGTACACACTTTTCCCATACAGCTCCGCGCCCCCGCGGGGCGTTCTGGGATTGCCTGAAAAAGGTCTATTGTAATGGCTTGGAGCATTCAACGACCCACTCGTTACGCGATTCGAATTGTGTGACACCTGGTTGTTACTTTACTGTTATGAAGCGCTTGATGACACATGTCAACGCGATTCCTTACCCGGCATGAAGCCTGCATAGCGCCCGGTTTCGAGTCCCATTGTGTCCTCGGTTCTTTTATTTACTTCGCTTTTTTCTTATTTTGCGTGATAGTGGTTACGGACACCGGAGGCGGCGGCGGACAACTACCGCGCCAGAATCGGCCCTTGTGATCTCATATAAGCTTTCGCTGTAAAAGTATCGGTGAATATTCGACGATGGTGTTGTGAAGGGCACTTAACAAGGGCATGATGAAGTGGAGGCATTTCAGCTGTCTACTCTGTCATAATAAAGTAAATCTCGAGCAAATCGTTATGGGACTGGCTCATCTGATTCTGGCCTCGTAGCCAGAGGGATTAATTAGCCTGCTGCGCTCGATGGACCCGGTCAAGCAGAGGATCGCCACTGACCGGGCCGCCCATGTCATGGAACTATACGAACTCACGAATGCATAGCGCAGTGGGGTGGTGCGGGGACCCTGGGACGTACAGTCGTCAGCAAGCTTAACACAAACGCTGCGCACCGTGTCCTGAAACAGTTTCATTGACGCTAGCGCCGCGTAGCTTCGGGTTCTCTAGCCGAGAAGTTATCCATGCATGCCGACATACTGTCCAAGCATACCGAGGTATTAGAGCGAAAGCTGTTATGAGATCGCAACACGGGCCGATTCTGGCACCGCAGTTGTCCGCCACCGCCGCCGGTGTCCGTAACCACTATCACGCAAAATAAAAAAAAAGCTAAATAAGAAATACCGAGGACAGAACGGGAATCGAACCCGGTCCCTCTTAGTAGAAGCTCAGCACTCTACCTATGAGCTACGCCGGTGCTTGAAACCATGTTGCAAACTGACCCTATGCAGGCTTAATGTCGGGTAAGAAATCGCGTTAACATGTGCAATAAAGCGTTTTGGAACAGTAAAGTAACAACCAGGTGTAACACAATACGAATTGCGTAACGAGTGGGTCGTTAAATGTTCCAACCATTACAAAAGCCTCAGGCATAATGCTTCATCGTCGCCAACCACAGCATCAATAAAGTGCACCTAATGCCTTATAAATGTGTAGCGGGTACCACGCTTTTCCGAAGGAAGGAAGGAAGGAAGCAGACAGAAAGGGAGAAGGCAGGGAGCTAGGTTAACCAGAAAGACTTCCGGTTGGCTACCCTACACTGAGGGATTAGGGAATTGGAATAGAAAGATGAGAAAGAGATAGGAGGGAAGAGAAGGAAAAGAAAGAGGGCAGTGAATTCACTGCAGCGTGTGGAGCTGCCCCGCAAGTTAGAGGCGTTCACACAAGCCCGTCGACCTCAAAAAGCATAAGAGGGCTTTCACTGCCTTGTGGGCTGTCGAGAGATGTGGACGGGGTTGTAGTAGCACCTGCACAGAAAGTGGCCGATCATCCAGTCGCCGCAATGCGTTGGCAAGTACTTGTCTCACTGAGGCAAAACGAGGACAGTGGCACAGCAGGTGTTCGATGTTTTCGTCGGTGCCGCAAACATAGTGGACGCTTCCCCATTACGCAAAAATTATGATGATATTATGGCGTAGTGAGTACCACGCAAGGGTGCTTGTAGTAGTTGTCCCAAGATTGTTTAAAAAAAGGGCTCTAGAAAGGCCGCTCTTCCAGCTTTCGCTGTGACTGTGCCGCGTGTTCCACGCAGGCCTGGCGATTTTTTTTTATCTCGGCAACAGCGCCCAGCGTTTCGCGGCTGGCATCAGTCAAGCCAGTCCAGGACACGCGTACGGGATCGACTACGTCATGTTTCAGTTGTATCATGACATCCTGCGTGGACAAATTGGCCCTGAAACCAATCATAGTTGGGGAAAAGATCGCCTTGTCTTCCGCATAACCCTGAAGCCTGTTGAGAACCACGTGCTCAATTAATTTGCCCACGCATGATGTCAGCGATATCGGGCGCAGGTTCTCCACGCAGAGCTTCTTGCCTGGCTTAGGAATAAATACAATCCTAGCATGCTTTCCATATATATACAGACGACGTCGCGGAATATAAGGGATAAAGACGCATTTGCGATTGTTGTGGTGGACAGGCAAGGCCGCTTGGTCGCCTCTGGATCGGTCAAAACCCGCTCCTCAGAGACCGCAGAGGAAGCGGCAATAGCACTAGCTATAACCAATTCTCAATCTGACCTGATTTTTAGTGACTCGAAAACCGCCATCCGAAATCTGGCGAGGGGCAGAATATCGGTAACCGCCGCACGATTGCTGCATGGAGCCACGGGAAGAGAAATTCGGGAAATAGAAATAGTCTGGGTACCAGCACACTCTGGAAACCCTGGGAATGAGGGGGCGGCTCACCTGAATGCTCAAGGTTTCGTCAGCCGGGCAGGTGAGCCGCCCGTTCCTGGGAGGTCCGCGAGAGATGGGCTGGTGTCCTTTCACGACATCACCAATCATTATAAACTAGAGCGGAGGCTTTATCCGCCCCCCGCACAAGCGGTTGACTAAGGCGCAGGAATGCGTCTGGAGAAAACTGCAGACGCGATCTTTTCCCCAACCCATACGTGTTGAGCAAAATATACCCGGAGGAGATTAAGCCGCAATGCAAATGGTGCCAGGCAGTGGCAACATATGACCATATACTGTGGGAATGTAGCATGGTGCCGCCGCCGGCGGATATTATGCCTGATCCCTCTCTCGAGCACTGGGAGGCCGTGTTGACCAGCTCAGACCCAGTCGTCCAGACAAGGGTCGTGGAGTGGGCCACACAGGTCGCCGTCAACCTTGGGCTGATGGCCATCTAACACGGAATCGTCCGCAGTTGCCTTCTGATGAAATAAAGCTTTTCCATCCATCCATCCAGGACACGCGTCGGAGTGTTCATGTTAAGCTTGCTGACGACTGTACGTGCCCGAATCCCTTGGTCAAATAAAATTTTACCTCCTCCTGCTCCCTAGATGAGAGGTCGAAATTAATGTTATTAGCTCTAATGTTGTTGTACAGATTTGATTCCTTAAAGGCCGCTATCCTGGGCTACTGCTAATTTTAACGCGATAGCGTTTAAGAGCTCGTTTCGCAGAAATTCCGGCGTCGGCGTCGTTGGTTGTAAGCGAAAAATCATCATCTTGTCCGTGACCGACTGAGGATCGAACCCGGGCCCTTCTGCGTGGTAAGCAGGGGTTCTACCACACAGCCACGCCCCTCCTTGGAAATTCAGTGAAAATAACTTCCTCTGCTTGGAGATGCAGTGAAAATAACTTCCATGCTTCGCAAACGCAAGCGTCCTTTATATAGGCGTCGCAATATAACATGTAGTATCCCAGGAATATTGCTTGGTACAAGCGTACATTGCCATCGGGTGTCAGAATATGTGACTATCAACGATTTCGTAGTTTAAAGCCGGCCACCCATTACAAACGGCACACACCTTACTGCGCGTATTCCCTTAACACCACGTAGTGGGTGCATAGAAAGTACGCTCCAAGTGGTTGAAGTAGGCACTCGGGACAGGATGTCGCTATCGCGTTTAACTCTTAAAGGCGAACATGAAGGGTCCCCCAATTTTTCTAGTCAAGAACTGGATTTGTAAGGCGATTTTGAGAAAGGATTCCGTCGGAAGGATTTTTCAGCTATTTCATGACTGGAGTGGCCAGAAATCATCCCAGTGGCCTATTGCCATAACTTCAGAATCTAAAACCATTGCAAACCGAGACAATCTCCGCCTTTGTCTCGCCTAACATCTGCAAAAGTTATTACCTTACCTGTGTTTTATCATAGGCCAGAGTTGAGGAGGCGCATATGTGACATGTGGAGATACGTCTCCTTCCATTCGTGATGTTCCGACCAATCTGTGTGAGTGTGAGTGACTCGCCCAAAACGTCCAAAATCAAGATGGGAGCCGACAAATTGAAACACGCAGTGGTTAAGCAGAAAGAACAGAGGAAGTGCCTCAGGCAGGCTGAACGACGTTTCGATAGGCGGACCTATCTTTTCCAAAGGCGCCTTCTCATCCCTGGCGCGTTAGTTTTAAGGGGGTTAGTATTGACGTCATCTTCTGTGGTGGTGCGTGTCCCTGCTCGTAATCGCAGTCTGGAAAGAAAAAAAAATCTGAGTGTAGCCCCTGTCTCATTTCAAGCAAGGTTGCAATGACGCTAAAGAATCTCTTCTCGGAGGTAAGGGGAGCTGGAGCTGTAAAAAGAGGGGGGGGGGGAGGAAAGAAAGAAAAAAAGGGGGGAAAAACAGAAAAGAAGGATGTAGTAAGAGCGCTACCCACAGCCAAAAAACGAAACCGAAGAAGACGACGGAGTGCGCGCGAGAGGGGGCCAACGTGAAGCGCGTGAGCTCCGGAACGTCGACGGGCAGAGCGTGCGTGATCAGAGAGCAAGAAGGAGCACGTTCGATCCGAGGAACAGGGGGACCGAGCTGGGGCCATCAGACCAGCCGGGACGAGCCTGGCGTTTCCTGCGGCGAACGGGTGTTCCAGACCAGGCCTTGCGGCGTGTTCCTGCGGTGGACGTGCGAGCGGGCCAGGCCAAACTGCTGATCGTGTGCCAGATGGTGTGTCCGAGACCAACCAGCTACCGAGTCGGGCCATGGTGCTGAGGCTGCTGGGGCACGGCACTACCGACTGCTGAGGGCGTGGTTTTGGTGCCACGTGTGTTTCGGTACGGCACAAGCGATTGCTGAGTGGACTCGGTTCTACTCCGGGTGCATCGGGATCTGGTTCTGGCTCTTCGACGGCTCATCGTGCCTTTCTTGCTGCGAGCGTACGTCAGCTACGCGGTCATCAGTACCGTGAGTGACGTCTACGGAACCATTGACTCCGTATTAGGCAGGACGCGCGGATACTCGCGTAGGCGTACATAACTGAAAGGACTGAGGCTTAGAGGAAGCGTAATTGTGTATGCTAGTGTTCAGCAAGTGTATGTGTGTGTATTTGTCTTTTGATGAGTGTTGTCTATAAATGTTTTCTTGTCCCTGACTCTATCTGGGTCTGAGGGCCCACGAACCCACCACAAAGGAAGGTAGGAATGGTGCAACAAAGTGGGAGCCGCCACAGATATGAATGTTGGAAAGACGAAGCATGAAACTTCGAAAACCGGCATACGGGCGCCGCGTCCAGCTACCGCGAAGGTTTTCGACGATAGTGGCGTCTGCCTGCTTATGTTTGACGTCTGCCAAACATAAACAACATTTTCACAAAATACTATCCAATTCTAACCACCAACCAGGAACTTAAGAAAATTTTTCCTGAACCACCTAAGGTCGCCTACAGACGCAACGCCAATTTTAACGACACACTCGTTCATGCAAAACTCAAAGGAAAGACTCGGACAACATCTGGTCCCTGTGGCCGCTCCAGATGCTCCACTTGCAAACATATACAGCCGGCTACCAGCGTAGAAAGCACAGCATCGGATTACATTCACAAGGTCACATCGAGCTTCACCTGCACGTCAAACAATCTAATATATTGTCTTGAGTTAACCACCTGTAAAAAGCAATATATAGGCGAAACTGGTCAGACAATTCATGTAAGACTGAACGGCCACCATGCAGACACAAAATACAATTTACCAAAAGCAGTAGCCAGCCACTTCAATCAACAGGACCGCAATTTCGACCAAGCCAAACTTTGCATTCTACAAACAAATTTCCGGTCATCGCGTGAGAGAAAATACATGGAATCGTATTTGATACACAAATTTAAATCCCTACACCCATCAGGAATCAATCTAGTACGTGGCAATTTGGAATCACTAAAAGCCATAACATAATTACTGTAATATTGAGAGACATGAAATACGCTCAACCTTCGAATAACCATAACCAGTAAAACATAGAATCGTTCCTAGCCTACACATCATAATATAAATGTTTTCTTTCAATTTTTAAATGTTACATATATATGTGTTGGTATGTGTGTATATATTAATGTATACGCATACTACTCTTCTGAAGCTTTTATTTTTCAGAACCTTCTAACCACTGCTGCCTTTCCTTCTTTCCCCGCTTCTAAGACCAGTTCTGCCTCCGCATTGTCAAAGTCCTTGGCCCCCAGAAAGTTCTCCGCGTCTTATTCCATTTTTAAATGCGAAGCATTTCTTAGCGAACTTCGGCGACTTTGAGCGTATCTATCTATCTATCTATCTATCTATCTATCTATCTATCTATCTATCTATCTATCTATCTATCTATCTATCTATCTATCTATCTATCTATCTATCTATCTATCTATCTATCTATCTATCTATCTATCTATCTATCTATCTATCTATCTATCTATCTATCTATCTATCTATCTATCTATCTATCTATCTATCTATCTATCTATCTATCTATCTATCTATCTATCTATCTATCTATCTATCTATCTAGCCGCCTACGACTTTGTGCTCTCCTGGCCGTATCGTTTATGGGATTTACACCAAAATTGGTATGGAATAACATGACTGTATGAGAAACAGGAGTGACTGGCCATATCATGAAAATCATGACTAATTTGGCACGAAAACTATAATTTACACGCCATGGTCATAGTGCTCCTGAGGCCGTTTTCTTAACTTGATATATCCGAAAATTCGTACGATGAGACGTTTCTGCATGACCAACATAAATGACAGGTGGTAATATGAAAATCATGACCTGCATGTCATGTACAACATGATTTACATGCCACGCTCATGGCGCGCTGACGGCGGTTTCGCTAGCTTGATATACACCAATTTGGTATTGCGTGACGGGACTGCATGACGAACATAAATGCCAAGTGGTAGTATGGAAATCATGACATGTCATATGCAACATGACTTGCATGCCATGGTCATGACACTCTTGTGGCCGTTTCGCCAGCTTGATATACACCAAATTTTAAGGTGAAAGCCTTTAATGTCTCATGCTCACGTCCGCCCGTCCGTCCGTCCGGTCGTCCGTCCGTCCCTCCAGCCGTGCCCTGACACAGTGCAAGGTGTGCGCCGGGGCGCGCAAACGGACGCCGGTCGCGTTGTACTCTACAGAGTTCGCGCTTTCCTTGCGTAGCGTCGCTGTGGCGAGCGTCTCTAACATGCAAGGAGGGAGACGCGCGCATCACGTTCTATTCTGACCGACCCCGTCTCAATGGGCACAGGCGTTCGAGGGACACAGTTTGGAATCGACAAAGTGTCCGTCAATTTAAACGCTGGAACGCGGATGGCGTCTGCACGATGCGCAGAGCGCGAGAATACGAACACATGCGAAACGGAGGCAGATTGGTCTCGCGTCTCGCTGCGATTCGAGGTAAAAAATTAAGCGAACGTAAGTGGCAAGTGGTAACATGAAAATCTTGGCATGCATGTCATCTACGTACAATGCCATTTGCATGCCACGCTCATGGTGCGCTTGCGTCCAGTTCGCTAGCTTGATATACATCAAAATTGGTATTGCGCGATGTGACGATATATCGAACATAAGTGACAGGTGGTAACATGAAAATCTTGGCATGCATGTCATCTATCAATGTCATTTACATGCCACGCTCATGGTGCGCTTGCGTCCAGTTCGCTAGCTTGATATACACCTAAATTTGTATTGCGTGACGTGACTGTATGACGAACACAAATGACAGGTCCTAACATGTAAATAATGACATGCATATTATGTACAGCATGATTTGCTCCTTGCTTGCTGCTTCGCATCACATCGATTCCCACAGTGCGTGGGATCTGCCGGTTTTTTTTTCCCACCGTCCCTCCCCCCAACCCTTCATTTTTTTTTCGATCTTTCTTTTCCTCAAGTGACATGCCGCCTAATTTTTGAGGCTATTCCCCTGGGCGGCCCACCTACGGTGACACTTGACGCATTTGTCTGCTAATGACTTCCCTCATTCAACACGTGTTTTTCAGCCACCCCTTCCAGTATCACTTACAATCGACATTTTGACTTTTAGAAGTACGCCGCCCGCTTCTCCCTCTTTTGTGACTGCTTTCATCTGGTGCTTCCCATTCATGGGCGGTTGGTTGAAATAGGCAGACGCCGCTATCGTCGAAAACCTTCGCGGTAGCCGGGCGCGGCGCCCCTCTGCCGGTTTTCGAAGTTTCATGCTTCGTCTTTCCTTCATTCATATCTGGCAGCGAGTCCCACTTTGTTGTACCACCCCTACCTGCTTTCTATTCTGTTTTTTTTTCTTTTTTTCTTTCTTTCCTCCCCGCCCCCCCCTCTTTTTACAGCTCCAGCTCCCCTTACCTCCGGGAAGAGATTCTTTAGCGTCATTGAAATGAGACGGGGACTACACTCAGTTTTTTTTCTTTCCAAACTGCGATTACCAGCAGGGACACGCGCCACCACAGGAGATGACGTCAACACTAACCCCCTTAAAACTAACACGCCAAGGGATGACAAGGCGCCTCAGACAAAGATAGGTCCACCTATCGAAACGTCGGCCAGCCTGCCTGAGGCACTTCCTCTGTTCTTCCTGCTTATCCCATCACGCAAGACGTAGCTTTCCGGAGGAGAGAGGTGTCCGCTTTTGCTTCTGAAATTTGATCGTGTTCACGATAAAGGGTGCTTTCTATTTCGCTTGCACGCTCACCGCCGCCTGACCCACATACCATGGCTCCCCCTCTCCCCCAATCCTCAACCTTGCCATGGGACTTCTTTGCTGATTGAAAAATTCCGGAGAGAAGTAACAAAAAGTAAAAGGCATGGCAGGATCTAATAAGCGTATGAAAATGACTATCGAAAAATTTAATCTGCATTTTCCTCTTAATTTTACGATGTCCCATAGGCGTGCGCACGAAGGGGGGCAGAGGGGGGCGACCGCCCCCAAGTTACTTAAGAGGGGGGGGGGGGGGGCGCAAAGTCGGCCCGATACATTGATTAATAGGGGAGGGGGGGCGCTGCAACGAACCTTCGCCCCCCCCTGAAGGGGAACCCTGCGCACGCTTATGCGATGTCCCACATCCGACCCACGTGGCATTTGAAAATGTCGTGATGTAAATGAAAACTTCATAATATTTAGAGCTTTCGATCGCACGAACGTGGCATTTTGAGAATTGATGGATGCATGCGTTAATTAATATCATCCTATCAATGCATTAGGCATCATTGGAAGACTTGTGAGCTGGTTAAGAAATGTTATCAGTTTGACATAAAAATGCTTATCTGTGAAGTCGTGCAATGCAAAGAATGTAAAAAAGAACATAACTGGTCTTTCGGTCCCAACGTGGAGGCGGCCCGCTTTCGGGCTAGAAACTAGCGCGACCTATTGGACCTAAAGAAAATTCTTTCATCCATACATCCTTCACTCATAGGAATCGGTATAACACGCAAGTGAAACGTGTCTTCACAGAAGTAGTTGATTGTTTATTGTGCATTGATCTATGAGAGCTTGTGAAATGTCTATTGGCGTTTGGCAGCAATAGCACCGTATGACCTAGAGGCACCCACTTTGAAGCCTATTGGCACATCTGCATCGCGACGACTTACGTCCATGATCATGATTTAACCGTTATGGTAGCTGAAGTTGTTAACATATACCTGCACACAGCATATCGTGGATCCCGCGCAAAGATGGCATGAACAAGTACATCAAAAACACTGGTACTCGATATGTACTTCTCCAAGCATCCCTAATTTATGACTTATTTTATTCATTTAACAATACTCTGAGCCTTTGCACAGGCTCATACAGGAAGTGGATAGTAAAGATGCAGATGAATATAGGAGTAATATAATTGAGTATAAAGAAGTGGGTTAAAAAAAAAGTGAAAATTGCAAAACAACCACTCTGGAAATCAACATAACTTTCCTGGCTTACAATAGAAGGAAAAATAAGGCTTACAACAGTTGCAACAACGATCATATCACATAAATGAAGTTATAACATATTGACTCAATAACATCATGCACACATCTAAAAGCACAATCTAAAGCACACGAGCTCCTCGTTCAGTATGCCTATTATGAATTATATTGCGAAGTACGTGCTTATGCGCAATCGAAATATGGTTCCAGTTTTGCGATAAAGTCATCCACAGAATGGAACTGAACAATTGCATTTGGCAAGGCATTGCAAATTTCAATAACGCATGGAAAAATGAATATTTAAATGTGTTGCATTTTGTCTGATACGGCCTGATGTGTTTATTGTGACAGGTTCTAGTGGAGTGGCGGTGCGGTGGGTGCACGTAATTTTATTTATTTATTACATTTATTTATTTATTTATTACATATACCTAAAGCGCCCGAGTCGGGCATTATCGTAGGGAATCAATTACACATAATATTGTAATGAAATGTCACAAATCATCAAGATCAAAACTATACACTGGCACATAGAGACATCACAGTAAAAGAGACAATACAGTAATAAGAATAATAAAAAAAAATGCGCAAGACAGTCAATTGTACCGACGTTTCTTGTAATATTTAAATAGATTCATAGGAAGTTCTTTATGGCAGATGAAAAGTTTGGTGCACATACTATATCATCGGGAAGCAGATTCCATTCTTCAATTGTTCGAGGGGAAAATGAAAACTTAAAAACCTTAATACGACATTGGTAGGGCCTTATTTTTCTTGAATTGTCGCGTCTCTTAGAATGATAATGAGGCTGTTTTATATATATGTTTGTGTCGATCCCCGTGTTACCGCTGTAAATATTGTACAAAAGTTTTAGCCTGATTATCTTTCTGCGTGTGGAAAGTAACTTCCACCCTAGTTCTTCTCTTATTTGTGAACTACGAATTTTGTAATCGTACTTTCCCGTGACGAATCTTGCAGCTCTTTTCTGGACGCGTTCTAACTTATCTTCAAGAACATTTGTGTATGCATGGGTCCCACGCTGCGCATGCGTATTCCAACATGGGCCTAATATTATTAGTCAGGTACAACGTTTCCTTTAACGCTTTGGGCGCGCACTTGAAATTTCTTTGAAAAAAGTGTAATAAGCGACATGCTTTCGCACATGTCTTGTCAATGTGCGATGTCCAGTCCAATGTCGCAGTTAAGGTGACACCCAGGTATTTCACCTCATTAACACACTGCACTAATACATTGTTTAGAAAGTACGAACTAGACACCTTGTTCTTTTGATCTTGTTTGTTTACATTTATGTGGTCGAGATAGAGGAGAAAAAAAAGTCACACTTTCGCCGCAAGGGCTAAGCAATGAATGCGATAGCAACAACTTGGGATTTCACGCGAAGAACGCCAAGCAGATCGAAATGTGGAGCGCGCTGCTCAAGCGCAAATGACGCACGAAAAGAACATACACAGGACGAGCGCGAACTAACAACGTTCACAGCTCGAGACTTAACGCTCTGCTCAAACACAAAAGGCGCACGAAACATACGCACAGGTATACACAGGACGAGCGCGAACTAACAAGTTTCACATTTGTTACTTCACTGTGTTTGAACAGCGCGCTTCTTTCGCGAATGGGGCCTCTGCAGCGAGCGAAGTGACCTTTGTGTGCTCTGTAACTTCAACTCAACTTTCCGGCGAAAGCACACGACGTAAAACCGCTCCCATCCCAAGGTAAGCGCGCGCGCTCACGGGCACGGGCGACTACGCCGCGAGGGCAAAGAGCAGGTTGAGGAGCCAATGCATCGCAACGAGTGGCGCCCAGAGCGCACTTCGCGCCATTTCGCTGGTTCGCTGGTAAGACAGAGAACACGCTGATATTCCCCCGAGGTCGGTGTATTGGCAGCGGTGAAGGGTGTATATAAATAGCTCACCGTTAGCATGCTGAAGGACGTGCGCTTCCTGTGGCCTTGCGGTTAGCGCCGCACGCTGTGGAGCGAGAGGTCGCCTGTTCGATTCTGCGCGTCGGAAAATATTTTTTGAATCATTTTTCTTCGTACCTTTTATAATTATATATGTACATGTAAGGGGCATGACGCCGACGGCAAAAAGCAGCAGAGAGTGTCCATATAATTGCAATAAAAGAAACTTCATGGCAGCCACAACACGCCGACACGCAAATGTAGGCAGTGCTGCTTGATTTCTAAGGGCAGTTACGCTCTGGTGTCGAGAGTGCTTACATTGTATACTTCCTAGTTTTTAGCGCGATAGCGTTAAATAGCTCGTTTCGCAGAAATGTCGGCGTCGGTGTCGTTGGGTGTGAGCGAAAAATCATCATCTTGTCCGTGACCGAAAAATCGATAAAGATGCAAATAAAATAAATAATAAAAATTTTCCGGTCCAAGTGAGGATTGAACCGAGGCCGTCTAGATGGCATGCAGTTTTACCACACTGCCACGCGTCTGCTCGTATGCAAATTCATGTATGATCTCTAATAATTGAGCATTTCGTTGACAATCCTTTCCTAAAACCATGTTGCATAGGATATAATACATTAGGTTCTTCTAGATACGTCATAATAGCTTTACTTACTATGTGTTCCATTAATTTACAACAGTAACTTGTCAGTGATATTGGTATGTATGTTTCCACGTGTAATTTGTTGCCTTCTTTATGGATCGGTATTACTTTTTTCGATCCCGGCTGCGGCGGTCGCATTTCGATGGAGGCGAAATGCTAGAGGCCCGTGGGCTGTGCGATGTCAGCGCACGTTAAAGAACACCAGATGGTCAAAATTTCCGGAGCTCTCCACTACGGCGTCCCTCATAATCACATCGTGGTTTTTGGGACGTAAAACCCCAGATATTATTGTTATATCGGTATTACTATTGTGCATAGCCAGTCCTCAGGAAGAACAGCTGTACTAATCGATCGTTAAAATATGATTTGTAAAAAAATGCCCCCCACCTCCCCGAAGGGAATCGTGAGGAAATGCGAATGCATTTCTTGCGCCGACCCCGACTTCTGCCATCGCCTTGAGAGGCGCCCAGCCAGCGAACGGTCGAGAGTGAGGCGCGAGCGGACGGGAGAGTGGGGCGCAGGGAGGAGAGAGAGCGAACGGCGAGAGAAGGAGCGGCGAAGCACTGCACCTACCCTCTCCTACACTCTCTCGCACCACATGATCCGGTTGCCAGGGGCGAGGATAAGCGCGCGCGCCCGCAGCTGTTGCTATGGGAGAGGGAGTGAGAGCGGAGAGATAACACCTGCCGGCGCGCGGACACCTCCTCAACCTATCCTCCTCCTCCGCGCACGCCGCCGGACAACGCCGCCTGACATAGCCCGACTAAGAAATGCATTAGCATTTAAAACTGACAAAGCTGCTACGCGTATCGTCTCAAAAACATATCGGATATATTATCTGGCCCTGGCGATTTCTAGGTGTCTATCTGCAAAAGCAAGTTTAGAATACTTGACTTTGTTATCTCAAAGTCGCCCTTCCGGGCGTCAGTTACTGGCACGTGCGCAGGCGCGACAGACGAGCGCATGAAAACGGATTGGAAATAGGCGGTAAATGTATTAGTTGCGATGCGCATGTCTTCTATGACTGAGCCTGCCACTTGTATTTTACTGATCATGCCATATAGCTTAAGTAGCGCCAAAACCTCTGCGGTTGATTCTTTATGAATTTTAATAACGTATTTGAAAAGAAATTGTCTTATGCAATTTTTAGTTCTAACTTCAGTTTGCATGCGAGCTCTCTTGCGGCTTCTGAATTTATCAATTTTTTTCATCGTCGTTTTCATTTTCGTTTTAGGTGAATTATGCTCCGCGTTATCCATAGTGTTTTCCGCTTACTTCTTTTGATTTTGGTAGGTATGAAACTATTTTCACAATATTTTATAGCCTCTGAGTCTTACGCAAAGACCATTGACATCTCCATCAGCCTGAGCTGAAAAAATGTCCAAGATTTCTTCTACATTGTCGATAACACTTTCATCATTACCTCCACTATAGTCTTTCAAAGCTGCACTGGATGGTTTGGCATTACGGCTAGCGCTGCTTCTTAGGGTATAGAATGTTAGAACGAGTATCTTAAGATCTGATATTCTTTCTGTAGTACTTATGCGTGGTGTTATCGACTGCGATACAAAAATAAGATCAAGCACTGAACTGGCACTATACTGGACACGTGTAGGTTGCTTAACAATCTGTGGCAAAAGAAACGACAAACATTATATCCAGCAGGTGCTCACAGTGTTGCGAATCTCTGTTGCCAATGGTTAACCTATCCCAGTCAATGCCCCGAAGGTTGAAGTTTCCAGCAGTAAAAGTTTTGTACGGTTATTCATTTTAACGCCATAGCGTTAAATAGCTCGTTTCGCAGAAATTCCGGCGTCGGCGTCGGCGTCGGCGTCGGTGGTTGTGAGCGAAAAATCATCATCTTGTCCGTGACCGAAAAATCATCACCTTGTCCGTGACCGAAAAATCGAGAAAGATGCAAATAAAATAAATAATAAAAATTTTCGGGTCCGAGTGAGGATCGAACCCGGGTCGTCTGCGTGGCAAGCAGGTGTTCTACCACACAGCCATGCCTCTGCTTGGAAATACAGTGAAAATAACTTCCTCTGCTTGGAAATGCAGTGAAAATAACTTCCATGCTTCGCAAACGCAAGCGTCCTTTATATAGGCGTCGCAATATAGCATGTAATATCCCAGGAATATTGCGTGGTACAAGCGTACATTGCCATCGGGCGTCAGAACATGTGACTATCATAACGATTTCATAGTTTAAAGCCAGCCACCCATTACAAACGGCACACACCTTACTGCGCGTATTCCCCTTAACACCACGTAGTGGGTGCATAGCACGTTCGAAAACGTTTCCCACATTTGCCGCGCATAATTGCTCCTGGTCTAAAGCATACTACCCATTACATAGTATGCACTAAGTGATTGAAGTACGCACTAGGGACGGGATATCGCTATCGCGTTCAACTCTTAAAGGCGAAGCTTAAGGGTCCCCCCAATTTTTTTTTTTGCGCAGGTACACATGCACTTTCAAAAGGCATTCCTCAGACGCTCCAGGGTGCCTGTAGATAGTACCTATTTGCAAGGTCGTATTATGAAACTGTATATTGCACCAGACAATTTCATGGTTATCTATTCCAGGCTTCTCTTGAAATGTTCAACTATTCTTTATCACAACAGCCGCGCCGCCCCCTCGCGGCCGTCCCGATCTGTGCGTATCATTGAATACAAGGCATGCGCGATTTCGGTATCATGTATATGGGCATGAAGCCAGGTTTCTGTAATTATTAAAACATCCAGACAATGCATTATGATTATCTCTTCGAATTTGTAATTTTTTAAAGCGTACTTCGAGCATTTAGACACAAAATTGAAAGCGGCGCAGAAATCTAATGTGTCTTGTTATCTTTGTCAACGTGGCTTTTCGGGCTAGTTGGTTATACGATTCAAAACGGGGCATAGCGCTAATACACACGGACGAGCAAGAGACAACAGGACAAGCGCTAACTTTCAACTGATTGTTTATTGTTCCCGATAAACAATCAGTTGAAAGTTAGCGCTTGTCCTGTTGTCTCTTGCTCGTCCGTGTGTATTAGCGCTATGCCCCGTTTTGAATCTTGTTATCTTGTCATTTCTTTCTGCGTTCTTTCGCACTATCTTGTACTGATGACGATGCCTGGTAATCCCGTATAGCAGGTCCTCCTTTTTTTGTTATTTCAACACTAAATTGTTTATCCGCATCTCACGCGTACACCCGCCCGTTTATTCTCAGTTTATCAAATGACAATGAAACCTTCGTACCGTTTGCTCTTTCACCTGCTATTGAACGCCATGAATTAGCTCGTATGTCTCTTGTTTGCGTTAAGAAAGCTTGTGATACGGGTATCTGTGTGACCTTAAGTTTGTTACAACAAGAAAGAATCTTAGTCTTTCCCCTGAAGTCAAAAAGTCAATGAATAACCAGGCGAGTGCATTGACTCTGACGACTGCCAATCCTGTGAATTCTTTCTATGGATTTAATTTCAAAGCCCAGCTTATCTTTAAATATACCTTCTTTTATTTAGTTTTGTAGAATTTAGGGCTCCCCATCTGATCCCTCGGTAACGCCATATATTACCAGGTTATTCCGGCGGCTTCTGTTTTCCATGTCACTCATTTTGACGACAATGTCATGCAGCTCTTTGGTCATGCTCTTGCTACAATTTTCACATTCCGAGACTTTTTGTTCACATTGTCTCAATCGAGATAGTTCATCCTCTATGACAACCATTCTTGACTCTAAGCCAGATATGGTTTTTTCATTTTGCTTCAGATTAGAAGCCAGTTATTTCAATATCTTGTTTTTTTTTACTTTGTTCTTCTAGTATCTTTTTCAGTAAATCAGTGTTCGTGCTTCCGTCAATATCTGAGTCGGAGTGCGGTCCTGGATTGAGTTATTATCACATGGTGTTAGTAGTAAAATACTTATGACATCATAACATTCGCACACCAAACTGGCGAGAAATCGTGGACTTGGTAGCACCATCAGGGTTATGTCATCGTCTTCTACAGAATATACAAAATGCTTGTCAACAACCTGTGCAACAAGAAAGAAACGCATGAACATGTGTCCCGAGACGGTGCCACCAAGTCCACTGAAGAACTGGCCGTGAAGCTCCGCTTTTATCTCCTGGTATGGGATCGGGCCTGTTGACGTCACTTGCTTCGGCATTTGATAGAAGCACTACTGAGCTGTTTCCATGATCGGTAGGTAGCGGAAATTTCCGTCTGATGGCGGCAGGGTGGCAGTCCACACACAATTATGACTGACTGCTTCCCGGTGAAACATGCGTGGTTGATCCAAGGCTAACGCCAGGCTTGCCATAACGCAACCTGTGCAACAAGACAGAAACGCATGGACATGCGTCCCGAGACGGTGCCACCAAGTCCACTTGAAGAGAGATACGGCATGGTGTGCGCTCCCGAGTTTTCGGGTAACCTACGCCTGTGCTCAAGCATACACTACCACACTGTGCTTCAGCAACACGAGAGGCAGAGATCCGTACAGGTGTCCCAAAAGTGAAACGGAGCACGCGAGCTGCGGCCAAAGTACGCAAAACTGCATGTTAGCACGCTCTATCAGAGAAGTAGTTTTTTATTCAAGTGATTCTTCCCTTAAAATAAACATTATTTTCCTCTGCCCAGTTACCAGAGGACGGCCTGTAACTGGAACAGCTCTACTCCATTTGGTAAAGAATAATTTCTAGTTTCGAATAATGCTGTGTAGTGTCTGCTTCTAACATGTGATCGAACTCTTCACGTGGAACCTCGAGCTTGTCCGGAGGAAGTCGATGTGGTCGGAAGAATGCAGTTGGCCCGGGAGTGATGATGTGGCGTCGCATGTTGTGGAAGGCGGGTTTTTGCCAGTTACACAGATAAGTGAGCTTGGGAGGAGGAGGAGTACAACACTTTTATTGAAAACCAGTGAAAATAGTTTCTTCGATTGCGGGAGGCGAGTACGGTAGTTAGTTGGCCAGGAACCCCTGCTCCTTGGCAGCTGCCTCTGCCCATCCAGTGATCCAGACCTGCTCCTCAGGGTCGCAGCTAATCAGTGTGGCTTCCCACTGCTGCGTCGTGGTAATTTGCAAGCCCTATGGGCTACCGCGGATACGTAGACTTGGACAGCCCCACAGTATGTGAAAGAGGTCGGGCCGGGGGTCTCGGCACAGCTTGGACTGAAGTGTAAATGTATAGTGGGAAATTCTCCTAGCAAAGCAGCGAAGAGCCCATTAGATACCAAAGCACAAGGGAGGGCTAAACCTGCTGTTTCCAGCGCAGCAATGCCTTGTCCAAAACGGTAAGTTGCCGAGTCCAGGAAACGTTGGGGCACGATGTTGATGAAGACATCATGATCGGCGTGGAAGTGAGCACCGAGAGTAATAGGACGGGCGTTGCCAACCGTCAATAGCCACCGGAACGCTTTTCGGAGGCCCAGGTTCAGGTGTAAGCGACCGTTGTCGAAAAAAAAATTGAAGGACACTTTGTACATTCCAAAGTGTGTACGGCGAAGGCGTGTGGCCATTCGGCTGACTATACTATGTCTTTTTTCTTTTACACTCTGTAGTGGGATAACACACAAACCGAATGTGTGCGTGTTTTCTTGTTTAATTTTTTACCGCGAATCGCACTGAGACGCGAGACTAATCTTCCTCCGTTCGCATGCGTTCGTATTTTCTCGCGCTTTGCGCATCTACAAACGCCATCCGCGTTCCAGCGCTTAAATTGACGGACCCTTTGTAAATTCCAAAGTGTGTTCCGCGAACGCCTGTGCCCATTGAGACGGCGTCGGTCAGAATGATTCCAAACGCTGGGCACAGCGACGCTACGCAGGCAAAGAGCGAGCGCTGTAGAGTCCGACGCGACCGGCGTCCATTTGCGCACCCCGGCGGCCACCTGGCTCCGTGTCAGGGTTCGGACGGACGGACGGACACGGACGGACGGACGGATGAACGGACGGACGGACGAATGGACGGACGGACGAATGGACGGACGAATGAACGGACGGACAGACGGATGAACGTGAGCATGAGACATTAAAGGCTTGCGCCTTAATACCGCGACTCGAGCTCTATTCACAGTTTCCACATGTGGAGCGAAAGCAGTTGCGCGGTCCGCAGGTGTAAAAGATGGAATGATCACTTTTGAGCCTGTGTCAGTCAGGAAGCGTTGCATAGGGACCTTGTTGCTGACGTAGAAGAGGCGACGTGGGGCCATGACCGCTCGTCGCCGTTAGCGGCCAGCCGGACGGTTTCCGACTAGCACGTTGCGGCCACCACACTCGCAGCGATGTGTGGGTGCGCCAAAACGGCGGCGATACGGATAGATCTGCCATCTGAACATGTTTACTGCTATTCACCGCAGTGTGCGTTCCGCCGCTCCTAAGATAGATGAGTTAAGCACATTTTTTAGCGCATTCAACTTCCTGTTTGATGTGATTATGCTGACTGAAACATGGTATCATGAAGGAAGTGAAACGTTGAATCTGATAAAGTATAATCACTACTTCATCAATCGAAGTACCCTTCGAGGTGGCGGAGTGGCAGTCCACGTAAAAAAACACATGCTCTGCGACATAGTTCCGGAATTTACGTGTATTACACCCATAGGTCCGCACTTTAAGGGAGTACTCACTCAAACTCACTCACCACAATTTTTTCCGCCTTCGCACTCACTCACGTTCATACTCACGCCCATTTACACTCAAAGGCACTCACTCACGTTCATACTCACGTATAATCACTCGTAGGCACTTACTCATGTTAATACTCACGCCTATTCACACTCATAGGCGCTCCCTCTCATACTCACACTTACGGGCACTCACTTCCGTACTCACACCTCACACTCATAAGCACTCACGTTCATACTCACGCCTGCTCACAGTTATAGGCACTCACGTTCATACTCACATGTGATCACTAGAGACCGGATTATAGGCAAATGCCTATTTTGTTCCTTGCGTTCCTATCGCGCCACTGTGATATATGAGCATGAATTAGAGGTTAAGAAGGGATTTTATAGTGTTTTTATAGTGCCTATAAATGCCTATTTTCGGCGTTCATGCCTAAATGCCGATAAGTGCCTATAAATGCCTATTTTCAAAATCGGCGCCTATATGAACACTATTTAAGCTCAAATTTCGTTTTCGAGTGCTCTTTGTGATCGTTATGTATGTCACAGGGCAAGATTGACCTTTCCGAACACTACAAGGTTCAACCAAGTGCTCTAGTTCAACCAACTTCCGAAAAACAACCGATAGCAGCAGTGAAATGGGATGTGGCGGCCACCACACGCGACAGCGCCGACATGGTGCGAGCGGTTGGAGGAGAGGAAACGACGCCATGTCTGCAGCCCTAAATGGGAGCACGTCTCAGCGCCTTCCGGGGAATGAGGAGTGAGAAATAAATATAGGAGAAGGAGAGGGGAGTGGCGTCCATGGCCGAGGATGTGCCGAGGGAATGGAAGAACAGCCCTGAAGGCCTGGTTGTGGCGGTGGGAAGGGAACAGGAGGTCCCTCTGTGGAGCCGCGGAAAGGTGCAGAGTGAATGCAAAACCGTGAAGAGCCGTCAGGGTAAAGGACAGTGTGGATCAAGAGAAAGAAAAATGTCGTGTTCACGCGGCTTTTGTTTTGTTTGTAATTTACTTCTTAAAGGGCCCCTCACCAGTTCACAGAAGAAATTGTACTTTGACACTGGAAGCTGTTGCGTGCCCAATGAAGAGCAGTGTACCACGATAATTTTTCAAATTGGTTGGTTACGAGCCACGACCATGAAACGAAGAGGCAGACTTGAAACCCTTGCAATCGCCCTGTGTAGCCATCGCAAGCCTAATTCCTTTCCCTGCCCTCTTCGGTATCGGAGCCGGAAGATCGCATGACGCATCCGCATCAGCACGTCATGTGCATGTAAGGTCACGTGCGCATGACGCGCCCGAGCAGTATGCCATCAATGTTGTGTCGTTTCGGCATTCTCGGTTGTGTATTGCCTGTTTTTGTGGGATGGATTACTCTGTGCGCATATGTTCGGAGAGGCTGGCACGGATCATGTATCCTTACTAGAGGTGTGCACGGGCCTCGGGTAGCCCGAAAGCCCGAGCCCGGCCCGGCCCGCGGGCCGGGTTCGGGCAGGCCGACGCCTTCTGATCTCGGGCCCGGGCCTGGCTCGGGCTACATTGTTTTTTTTTGTCGGTCGCGCCGTGCCAGATGCAAAGCCCGAATCAAGCCAAGATATAGAGGTTGTGCCCGAACTGTGTTCCACTGCGTAGCGCCTTCTCCGCAACCGCCCGCCACTCTCGGTTCTCCTTCCTTTAGCCACTTTAAACGCAAGGGGAGAGGGTGAGGCCCCACAAGATGAGCTCTGTGATTATCTATACACGGAATAATCCCCTCTCCTACATTTGAGGTACTAAGCTTCTGCAACAACAAACGGCCTAAATATTCCAAGCTTGCTATGCTTCCGAAAGATATATTGGCAATTCCGGCTACCAGTGCGAGCAGCAAAGGGACCTTCAGTTGGGTGGGTTATGTGACGCAGGAGCGCCGCACTTCACTGAAGCACGAATCATTGGACAGCTTATTTTTACACGACAACTTGTAATCGTTTCATCTAGGGACTGTCATGTGTCGTTTGCTTATGTTTCACTTTGATATGTTGAATAAAATGCCACATTATCGGAAAACGACATCTTGACTCCGCAGCAAACATTCATAATGTCAGGCCGGACCGGGCCGGGCTCGGGCTTTTATTTTTGTACGTCGGGCCGGGCCGGGCGGGCTCGCAGCCCTCTAGCGTCGGGCTCGGGCGGGCCTTCGACGCAGTCAGCGGGCCCGGGCCGGGCTCGGGCTCCAAAATTCGGCCCGTGCACAGCTCTAATCCTTACCGCTATACACCGCGTCGCACCGCTGCAACTGCTGTTAGAGACGATGCACCAAAAACACGCCAAGAGTTGTCAGGGCTGGCGCCGGCACGACGCGAGAACGGCGAGAAGACGAACGCATGTGAAACGGAGGCCGATTAGTGTATAGCATCTCGCTGGGATTCGAAATAAAAAAGAAAAATAAAAACGCGCTGACATTCTGTTTGTGTGTTTTATGATTTCTTTCCGCTTTCATTCATCTGCTCAACTACAGATTACACAAATTACACGTCACCTCGAATAATTCTCGCAATGTCACATGCTATATACGGTGAGCGACGTCAGAGCGCCAATGTCTACGTAAAAGAGCGGCGTGACAGCAGGACCATTCCTTGTTGCACATCATCCCCTCCATCTTGGGGCGCCCGCCCGCGAGAAGGGCAAGCGGCGTTCAGTTTGAAATTTCACGTCTTTCCGCGACGCGTGTCATTGCAAATCTTGGCAGACGTGATCGTGAGCGCACAGTGCATGCATTAATTACAGTTGTCAGCTCGAAATGTTCAAACCTGGTGAGGGACCCTTAAAGGTGTTCACCGACAGGAGAGAAAATGACCCAACGCGATTAGACCCAGCTAATGCGAGGCATCCCTCCGCGGTCTGGCTATTTCTTCCTGCACTGCCCTTCTCAGCCGTTCCAAAAAGAAAGATATCCAGGGGTGTGTTCATTTGACGGTGGCCATTTGACTTTCCATGCTAGACAAAAAAAGGAAAGACCGTATCTGCGAACTCTGCGGGAAATGCATGGCTGTGTTCAACCGTTGGCGTCTTTCTGCTGTCATAAACAACATTTTCTTGCTTCCTGTCGTAGATACAGGTCGCGCACGTCTCTGTTTGAAATTATCTGAATTTATGTAAAAATTTATTGTGCCTATATTTACGATTTTGGAGGCCTGAAACAGTGTTTTACCTGCCTATTTGTGGCGCCTAAAACGCGGTTTTTTAGTGCCTATAAATCCGGCCTCTAGTGATCACACTCATAGGAGCTCACTCCCGTTCGTACTCACGTGTAATCACACTCGTAGGCGTACGCAGGGTTCCTTTTCAGTGGGGGCGAAGGTTCGTCGCAGCGCCCTTGCCTTCCTATTAAGTCAATGTATGGGGCAGACTTTGCACCCTCCTTCTTAAGTGACTAGGGGGGGACTTAGCATCTTGCTTGCATGTGTTTGGGGGGGGGGGGGGCTTAGTCCGTCCCTCCTTCCCGCGTCCCACACCACCACAGCGCATGCGCGTCTCCTCCCCCCTCTCTCTGTCCTCTCCTACGTTCACCCCCCTTTCTCTCCTCTAGGAGTACTCTACGGAGCGGCTCCCGCGTCTCGCGTCTTACACCCCCCACAGTGCATGCGTGTCCCCTCCCCTTTTCTCTCCTCTCCTAAGCTCACCCCCCTTTCTCTCCTGTAGGAATCCTCTACTCTACGGAGCGGCCCCGCGTCCCACACCCCGACAGCGGATGCGCGTCCCCTCCCCCCTATCTCTCCTCTCCTACGCTCACCCTCTTTGTCTACTCTACGGAGCGGCGCCCGCGTCCCACAGCGCATGCGCGTCCTCTCCCCCCCTCTCTCCTACGCTCACCTCCTGTCTCTGCTGTAGGAATCCTCTACTCTACGGAGGGGATCCCGCGTCCCACACCCCTACAGCGCATACTCGTCCCCCCCTCTCTCTCTCCTCTCTTACGGTTCCCCCCCCCGTTCTCTCCCCTAGGAATCCTCTACGGAGCGGCGCGCGACAGGTGGTGCGACAGCTGCATACTCCGCTGGGGGCACCACGGTAGTTCCGCGGTATAAAAATGAGGGAGCGCGCCTCATTCTCTCTCCTGTGCAGCGCCGCGATGAGCGCCCGCGCCGCTGCCGCGAAACGAGAGCAGTGACGTTTCTCCCGCTCAAGCTAACCATCTCCCCGCTGCTTCGCATCCATACATGGTTCCCTTTAGCGGGAGATGGGGAAGCTTCATTTCACGCTTTTTTCAAACATGACTCACGTTCACACTCATCTGTTCACGCACTCATACGTACTCAGTCACGTTCATACTTACGCCAAAGCCATTGGTAGTCACTCATGATCGTACTCACACCTACTCACACTCAAGCACTCATTCGCGGACATACTCACGCCCACTCACACCCACTCATGCTCACTCAAGTTCATACTCACGCCTATTCACACTCATAAGCACTCACTCACGTTCGTACTCACGTGTACTCTCACTCGTAGGCACTCACTCATATTCTTGTTCAAGCGCTACCACTTCACATATTCATCATTGCTTTGTACTGCACTTTATCTTCGTGATACGAAGTGCAGTGCGCTTGCGCGCAGCTCAACCATACTAGCATTGAACGCTTGTGTTTGTTGGGTCAACATTGGTTAAAACCAGCGACGTAGACGAGAAAGCACACCACGACAGCCCAGATCACCATTGTGCCACATTGTGGTTTCTGTGCGCCTCACCAGCAGTCCCGTTAAACCTTGGATTATGCTGCTTTTCAAACATGAGTTGATGCCGGAACGTGGACGTTTGCATTACGCGAACAAATGTGTATCTACCACAATGAATCGGTGTACTTCATATTAAATCATTCGCATTAAGGCGAAAGTCCTATATGCCTCATTAAACGGGAAAAGTGACTTGTAATGCCATATGACGCTCCCCCCCTTGTTATTTTCCTTCGTCCATGTTCAAGCCTATTAACTAAAAGAAGAAACACAGATTAGATCATGCAAAATACACGTTATGCGCAAGGGTGAAAACGTCGTCACAAACTCATCATTTATTAAGGCGAAATCCCTGTATGTCTCACGCGAAGGTGGCCTTGGTCGAAAAGCAAGCTAAAAAAATGTAGTGGCCTCTTAAGTGCGAAGCTGTGTGCCAACTTCGCCTTTGCGGCCTTCGCGTACAAAAAAAAGTAATAAAAAAGCAAAGCGGCGTTTGCGCGATATCAATTGCACGTTTATATATTCGCGCACGATGGCTTTCGTATTTAAGCCGTGTTAGGCGAATGGATCAGGGGCAACGGGAATTTTCTTTCCTGATTTCTAGGCAATTCACGGTCCCTCGGTTCCTTCAAAGCCAAGGTGCGAGGTAGCCACAATTTATAATGTTGTCGCAACGTCAAGACAGAGGTTGTAACACAGTGATCGAGTGAACAGCAGGTCGGTCTTTTCAGCGCACCGCGCCAGCGAGTTCTTCGTTGCTATTTCTGCCTTCAGTACGCAGCATACGTGCATTTGTGTTGTCGTCTTGCACCACGCACGTGGCGATATATGCTTTTGTCATCGTTTTTAAAAAATTTCGCTCTTAGGTACACGTGAAAAGTCTGAGATGCGTGAGAGAGTACTATGAAAGACACAAACTTACGGGCCGGCCCGACCTTTACGGACTACGAACTGGCACATATACACGTTGTCCTCCGACATCTTTTTTCCGGCTTTTAGTTTTCGCACTTTGATCAGTATTAACGTGAAATATATTTTCGCTATAGCCAAAGTAAAATGTAGTGATGAATGACGTCGAGGATCGCCCTCAAGCTGAGGAGAACAAAAGGAAAGTAAAACGGTAAACGATAGGCCAACATAGATACAGTCAGGATAAAAGAAGAAATTTAGGATTTTCCCCGACAAGTCACACGACGCTTTCGAACAAGAAGAAAATATGGACGTGGAATCATGACTAATACCGTAACCACACTGATCTACGAGACAGCAATTTGTAGATATATCACCAAGGCAAGCATTAAGTAAGTTCTCCAAAACAAAACAAAAATAGATAAATAAACAAACGAAAACGCGTCAATATTACCAACTAAAATGATCAAGTATATTAGTAGAATGTAGAAAGTAGAACACCACTATGTTGACGCAATAACTTACTCTTGCTGACCGCTCAAACGCATTTTCTCAAGTACTAGCAAAAATGTTGCTCGTGATTTTCTTGCACATGTCAAGGTTCCGAGGCAAATTAGTAGTCGAAACAGTGCTACACTCGAAGAAAATAAAAAAAAAAAGATTCAATCTGACTCTCTTTGGTAGTTCATTTGACCTCCGTTGGAAGGTAGGCTATGAAAATGTGATCTAACTTTTCTGCAAGTGTCCATTGTCACTCGTTTCGATCGGCTAGCATGTCGAAGACGCCACCGTATGCGTCAATACATCGTATGGCTGGCGTTTGGCGCCATTCACGTACGCTGCTTAGCGGTAGAGTCTACTTAGGGTTACCAACTCTTCAATAAAGGAAGGCAGGACGGGTGAGGGCGGGGAGGCTCATACACTAACGTAGGGAGCCGGAGAGTGCGCGAGTGGACGCACGCTGCACCTTGAATATCGATGCAAATGTTATTAGGGCTTACACGAAACTCCATGTCAAAACGACATATTGTGCCTTCAGCAGTGCAGACATAATCTGCGATCAGCAAACAATCGCCCTTGATAAATGATTGTATCACTCATATTAGGGGAGAGTATACAAAGACGGGCATAACGGTCTCAACTCGTTGAAGGACAGCTTTAGTTGGGCGTCCACAAAAGCCCCGCGTGCTCAGGCTGCCATCGGATTAACAGGCGCACATATAGATCTTCCCTGGGCGCACGTTGTCCCTGTCCGTAACACCATGAATATGCCGCCCTCCAAGCGTCACTTCGAACACGAAGCCTCCGCGTCGGGAACCGAATATAGCACGACGGGAACCGAATATGAGTACATTAGAGGAATACGGTACGCAATTATGGTACGGCACTATAGCGCTCCTCCTCTCCAACTCGTTGTGCTTAAAGTGCGTCTTGAAATAGACTTGAGATCAAAAGGACGAGACACAAGAAGAGAAGGCGACTAAACACGAGCGCTCGTGCAGTCGTCTTCTCTTCTCGTGTCTCGTCCTTTTGCGCTGAAATCTATTCCAGAATGAACCAGCCTCCCCCGATCTACAGCTGCATCGTAAACAATGTGTACACTGACAGGCAACAATAAGGCGTGACACCTCACAGTAATTTTTGAAAAGGCCTTTGTGGTGTTGGGGTGCCTTTACTGGAATTAGGAGCGGCGAAAGCACAACGAGCGAGAGAGGAGGAGCGGTACTGTAGTCCCGTACCGTATTTTCATTCCGTATTTCCATAACTTGCTAAAACTCTTTCTCGAACTACCAGACAAGCAGCGCCCACCGAGACACGGGAGACAGAGGAGGTGCCGTCGCCGCAGTCACCGCCGCGCCGAGACAGGCGCCGATGCGACGGTGCGCCGCGCCGCCAGAGCACACAGCGTACACGAACAGCGCAGAATCAGAATGCCAGCTGCGTGATGTTTGACGTATTCGGCAGGATCTTCGACACGCTATCCGAGCGAAACGCGCTGCACGAGTGACAGTTATTTCTTGAAGAAAAGTCAAATCTCATTTTCTGATTGCTAGTTCTGCTTCCTGTTTTCTTACAACTTCAAACGCCTGTTAGTGAGCTATAAAACTTTTTTGCGGCCTCATATCGCTTGTCTAGTCAACTGCCGCTAGTTAACGTCAGCACCATTAGGGCTTCTGACTTCCTTAGCCCGACCACTCACTGTGTGTGTGTGTGTATCGCCGTGTTTCTCTGTACGGCATACCTACTCAAGCTCATGATTTCACACACGTTCATACTCACTACTCACGTTCATACTACTCCCGCTCATGAGTTTTCACGTTCATACTCACGTCTACTCACCCTCATGAGGGCTGACTCACGTTCACTCACACGTCCACTCCCTCTCATGAGTACTCACGTTCATACTCACGACCACTCGCACTCATGAGTACTCACTCACGTTCATACTCCTACTCACCCTGATGAGTTCTCACTTACGTTCACACTCACGTCCACTCACACTGATGAGTGCTCCCTCACGTTCACACTGATGAGTGCTCCCTCACGTTCACACTAATGAGTGCTCACTTGCGTTCATACTCACGCCTACCCACACTCATGAGTAGTCACTCACGTTTACACTCACGTCCACTCACACTCATGAGTACTCACTCATACTCTCACTCACTACGTTCAAATGAGTCTGAGTGAGTCCACTCATGAGTGAGTGTGCCGAGCTACGATTACACCTGATTATGAAGTGCTTTGCACAAAGAATAAGAACAACCTGTACGTGGCGTTTTACCGCCCACCGTCTGGTGATATCAGCAGATTTTTGGAATTTCTTGAGGAAATATTAGAATATTCAACATTTAATTGGTATGACATTTTAATAGGCGGTGATTTTAACATAAACCTTATGAAAGATAACTTGACCTCCCGGAAATTCGTTAACAAACTGTCCCCTTGTGGTTATAATAACATCATTTCTACACCGACACGCGTGACGACAACTTGCCAGTCAGTACTAGACTTGTTTATTGTCAGCATAGACACTGATGTACGCGCAGTTGGCACGATATGCGCGGGGGTGAGTGTCCATTGCCCCTGTTTTTATTGCATTTCCCAAAACTACTGCGCAGGAAATGACTTGCCATGACAATAGTAGGCACAGATGTATGTCTAACAAAAATATGAATTCATTCCGTAGGCTCATTCTGACGGAAGATTGTTCTTCTGTTTATGTTCAGACAGACCCAAACGAGAGCTATCGTGAAGCCTTGTCTATATTGAGTAGTCATTACAATACATGTTTTCCTTACATAAATGCGAAGCCTAACAGAAAGATAAGAAAACCTTGGGTAGGGCGAGAACAAAATGATCAAGAAAAAAAGTCGACTGTTCAAGAAATGTTTGCGTACAAGAGATACTGCGGACTTTGAAGCCTTTAAAGCTTACAGGAACGAACTAACTGCCGCATTAAAAAAGGCAAAGGCTCTTTACTATGACTACATGTTTTCTGCGATCTATCTACGGCGCCCCAACCAAGTTTGGAAAGCAATCAATCAAGCCCTGAACCGCAATGCTGTTCAGAATACTTTAACGGAAATAACCGTAAACGGGTACAATCTATCCGGTGCACTTTTAGCCGAACATTTAAGTGAGCACTTTGCTAAAGCGGTACAACCACTGGGAAGCACTGCTCATAGTCAGATTCCTTACCGCAATGCTGACACAATGTTTCTTGCACCCACAGATGGAGCAGAAATAGTGTGCACATTTTTATCTTTAAAAACTAGCAAAGCTGTCGATGTTGACGGATTTCAGGTTGAAGCGATTAAGCACGTAATTGACCTTCTTGCTCCTTGTCTAGCTTACGTGCTTAATCTAGTTTTTCAGTCTGGCTGCTTCCCAAATCTCATGAAAATGTCAAAAGTTTCTGTCATATATAAAAAATGGAGATGTTAATGATGCTAATAATTGTCGACCTATTTCAATAATACCTGTATTTTCGAAGGGATTAGAGAAAATAATTTTCTACCGCCTGAGTAGTTTTCTTAACAAACACAACATACTTTCAGAAAATCATCATGGTTTTCAGCGTGGCAAATCTACACAGACTGCGTTGTTAACCCAAAAGAATTGACAATTAAAAACATCGAAGAAAAAAAAGCTTACGCTGGGGGGTTTTCATTGACTATAGCAATGCCTTCAATACCCTTAATCATCACGTCTTACTCGGGAAGTTAGACGCTTATGGGGTACGCGGTGTAGCTGATTCCCTATTTTGGTAATATTTGTCTGAGAGGAAACAGTAAGTTTCAATCGCTAACTGTTTTTCTTCTTATAAAACCATTTCTTGTGGTGTACCTCAAGGAAGCATCTTAGGGCCAATGCTCTTCAATATGTACATAAATGATATTGTCAACATAAATAACGATGCCGCATTTCTACTGTACGCGGACGACGCCAGTCTTTTTGTTTCAGGAAAAAATTTCCCTGAAATTATTGCCAAAGCCCAAAGCGGACTATCAGATGTGCTTCTGTGGTCTACTGCTAATGCCTGGGAATAAATTCGAAAAAAAACCGAATGCTGTCTTTTTCATATCCAGAGGAACGGAAATTAATCTTCACCAATCATTAACGCTTGAGGGAATACCTGTGGAAATAGTGGAGAAACATAAAGTTCTAGGCGTGACTTTTTCCGCTCATATGACATGGTCATGTCATGTTGAATAATTGGCTAAATCATTATGGCGTGCTGCTGGAGTTCTGTCACGAAGTCGGCACTTTCTTCCGGAAAAAGCTAAGGTGCACATCTACCATGTCTTGTTTTCCTCGCACATAAATTACGGCCTGCTTGTCTGGGGCACCACTACCTTAGGCAACATAAAAACAATTCACTCATTGCAAAAAAGGGCACTGCGCTACATTGCAAATGTCCCACGCAGTACTTCTGCGGGTGCTTTGTTCTACCGCTATAAAATAATGAATATGAAATACATGTACGATTTCCTACTAATTTATAACTACTTCTTTGCGAAGAGACAATTACGAACATTTATTAAATATTGATGAAACATAAGTATGCAACACACGGATTCACGAACCCGAAGCTGCACTTGTTAAATGTGGAACAGACCGTCGACCGACTCATTTTTAGGCTGCGCATTTAAAAAAAATTATCCAGCGCATCACTTTATCTGAGTCTTGATAATGGGTTGAATATTACGTTGGTGCTCCAAATAACACCAACACGCCGTGGACAAGTACGTGGTATGCCGGCTAATGCTAAGCTCAGGAAACACGGGGTCGACCGACCATAAGCAGTAACGACGCTATCAGAGCTCGTTAAAATTAGTTTGTGGATTCATTTGGCTAACGGTAGCGCAGAACATCGTCGCTAAAGCGTAAGCGCAACAAATAGTTTGCTTTAGACGTGTGCGAGTATAAAATTTAGAACTTCGAAGCGACTTCGAATAATAAAACCAAGCGCCAGTCGAATAGAATAACTTTCGAGTATTATCGAATAGGAAATAGTACAGTTTTTGAAACTACCTGAAGAAACCTTGTTTTTTAGGTGCATTAATGACCGTTTGCGCGAGCATTGTTATAGTTTTTGACTTTGGGAAAAAGAAAAAAGTATTTTCTCCAACCAGAGGTGAGAAAGCAGGTTTCTTGCATTGCAAATAATGAACAAGAAATGTGTGCATTGTAGTGAACTATGTATTGACAGTACCACATACCTGTTAATAGACGTTGTCATGAAGCATGGATAGCTACAAGGCTTGTTTGGTAAGCAGCGACACCGTTGTGCTTGTCGCCATTCCTCAAGACAGCGAACACAGCGCCGCTCATTAGACACAGTATTGCTGACGTGTATTCTTATCCTCGCACCTTGTTTCTGAGTGAGGAGGAGCAATAACGACTGATCGGCACTATGTTCATAAAAGGTGCTTCATCTGGGGATAACGCAGAGTAACGCCGGGCTTTCTTATGTTTAGACACTTCTTGATTTTGCAGTGCCTCCCCACTTGTTTTGGTGGTTTTGCTCGGAATAATTCCTGCACTGTAGCCCAACAACGTGCTAGGCGTCGTACACATGGCGATGCTCTGACCTATGCACTTGAATACTGGCACAAAATTTGCAAAAGCGACATAGGAGAGGGGGAGAGACCGGAACTAATTTATCTATTTGTCCACCAAATTTGGTAAAATCTAGCGCAGATATTTCATTCTTTGTGCTCATTTCAATACTTCTCATGAAGTTGTGTGGTGTTCGAACATTTCGAATAGCAGATGTGCCTTGTGAATCGAATCAAATAACGAACTATTAATAGAACATTCGAAGTTTCGGATATTCGCACAGTCCCACAATTTATTGTACACTAACTTTTAAATCATAATGAAACACCAAATTGCTTATTCGGTCACGTAACAGGCTTTTTCAGAAGTATTAAGAGTGGCTTCTTTGACGCCGTAGCTTAGGTTTGAAGCTTTGAAGCGAAAATTGCGATCTGTGAGCACGAGACACTATTTGCCACTGCTTCTAACATCACGCGCAGGGTCCAGTGTCCGAACCAAAACTGGCTCGGAAGGTGCCGCGCCTTGTACTCTTGAAAAAGGAGCACACCTTCCTCATGCATCTTACTTTGTTTATGGCCATGACAAGTGTCAGCAGTCATGGCCACTGAACCAAATTATAAATCTTCCAAAAGCCGATGCTGAACCAACTGGAACACGCGAGCAAGCTTCTGTCTTCGTTATATTTAATCAATGCTTAGCCACTCAATTTAGCCAGTGCAATTATTTCGAGGTTCTGATTATGTTGCGCTCGGCATTAGCAAAATGCACTGGCTTGAAATCAACAAAAACAGTTCATCCCGAACCAGGATGAATTTTCTGTCAACTAAGAAGCTTTCTTTTTGAGATATCCGTGTGGATTTCCTCGTAGTCTCGTTACGCGAACGCCTGGTGGTCACTTTCCTATTTCATAAAAACTGTGTTCACCGACTGTCTCTGCGCGCGACATCGAATCATAACTATGCGAAGAGCAGCTGCAGTACGGTTGAGCAGCCGTGTCAACCGCCGCAGGAATTCAATAATGCGGAGGTATGGTGATCGAAAGGATATCCGGGGTTAAAAATACGTGGGTCAATGCCTGGTCTGCGACCGCTGCTTCTGCGTCGTTTGAACTCTTCCTGAGCGATTACACCAACGCTGAAGGCGCCATACACGACGCGTTATGTAAGTACTCATTCTAGGCGATTTCCTCGGCGTGATTTTTATAAATATATGTTGTTTCTTGTGGTGCGCTAATTTGCTGCATGAGGAATTGAACGACCGGTTTAACAGATTGCGGTACAGAACTCCGAGTTTCCCTGGTACCATGTCACTGAGTCAAGTTATTACATGATAGTGAATTGCGCGTCATTAATAGGGATATCCGCACTTTCCAAATCTATGTACCAACCCCGCCTAGTCTGATCATCTTAACTGAAGGATACCGTATACAGGGTGTTTCAAGAAATGTGTCCACTATTTTTTAAAAAATCAGCAAAATGCGGTATTTGCTCGCTGTCTTCACAATTGCTTTTCCTGTAGCGGCAGGCATCTTAAGATGGTTGAAGACATGATTTGAGACAGTAATTAAGAAAGCTAAATTAATTAACTTTTTAATTAGCGGAGTTACGTGGTTAAGTCCAATGGGAGAATTAAAGTCCTTCATGCGGAGAACCCATTTCAGCTCTGAGATTTCGAAAAAAGCGGCCTCTATTAATTTTGTGGCGTAATAAAATTCAGGCAAATTCAATGGCGAAACCGAAACCCAAGCACCGATGAGCGCAACAAGCAGACGACTAGAATGACGTCACTGTTCAAGACAACGGTTACAGAGGTGCAATTCTTGCCCGTTCGTTAACGTATGTGCGTCATGAGTGCTACTACTGCAAGCGCAGCCCACACACTCACACCAAGAAGTCGGTTGATGGTTGATATAATGACGTTCACTCATTGTGGACGTCTCAGACGAATGTGGCAGTTGCGCTCTCCCGCGTTTCGGTTTCGGTTTCGCCGCTGAATTTGGTAGAACTTCATTACTTCGCAATTATTCCTTGAGGCCGCTTTTTCGAAATCCCAAAGCTGATATGGGTTCTCCGCATGAAGGACTTTAATTCTCCCATTGGACTTGACCAGCTAACTCCGCTAATTAAAAAGTTAATTAATTTAACTTTCTTAATTACTGTCTCAAATCATGTCTTCAACCATCTTAAGATGCCTGCCGCTACAGAAAAAGCAATTGTGAAGACAGCGAGCAAATACCGCATTTTGCTGATTTTTTAAAAATAGTGGACACATTTCTTGAAACACCCTGTATATTTCGGGGCTGTTTGCTGTAAGTCATGTAAAGGCACTGTTGCAATTTTTTATTGCGATAGCAATTATATGGAAACTCTCGGCTGATTTTTTGCAGTCATGTCTCGTATATGCATATGTATATGTATATATATAAGTAAAAGCCACGAAGAAAAATACCCGCGGGTAACAGTGCGGGAGCGGGGGCGACAAACGCCGCTGAAGCGGACATCAAACGAGCCGGCCCACCTCCGTCGCTCCGAGGCGTATGCGATAAGATACCCCCCGCCTGTTCGACGAGCCGGGGAATGCTCAAGGAGTGGAAACGCCCCGCGCGTATTTAACAAGCGCGGAAAGACGCGAGGGGGGGGGGGGGGGGGGTTCCTCATGCAGCCACTGCGACCTTTGGTTTTACGAGCGCGGTCGTCGCTGGCGCACGCGTTATCTCGCAATCTCAGCAGCCGACAGCGGGCGGTGCTCCGCTTTCAACGCGAGGACATTGTGCGAACAGTGTCCCTGGAGCGGCCGTATGCTCTTAAACCAGAGTTGCGTGAGATCGGATCCAAAAGAGTTAGCTGCCAGCCTCACTTCGATTAACATTAGAATTTGTTGCTATCGCATTCACTGCTTCACCCTTGCGGTGAAACTGTGACTTTTTTTTGCTTCACAATTCAGTATGAACTGCATGCTTACGTTGTACAATAATGAACATGCGCAGCTAGGCAGGCGTAAGTCTGTACGTGACGGTAGCAGCGCTGGTGATGTGAGGCGACGGTAGGACTGTAGGAATGTTTCCGTTCGAGTTTATCGAGTGTATACAGCTCCTACTTACTGTCGCGTTGCGACGATTTTCACTACAAATAGCATGTCCCGTACTACAACAACCTTGCACTCCGGGTTCACAGTTGTGAACGACCAGGTCTGCTTCATAGAGTTTCCCACAATAATTAATAGAAGGTCTCTGGCGCAGTGGTTATAAAGGTACCATGGGAACGACGAGTTGCACACGACTTTGTCTAGTCTTCGTTCTTTCAGCTTGAGTCAGTGTTGGGGCTTTGTTTACTTTTCATTTCTCGCAAGTGTTTCTGGTAAAGATTTGACTGATTGCGGATGGATTAGAATCTATGAGGAACAAGGCTGCAGCCGCCGCAATGGCACTATGAATATTATTGATCATTTTCGTTGAGCGACGAAGGCTGAGTGATGAATGTTGATATGTTGACGGTCTGTGTGTGGGCCTCACTTTCGTAATCCTCGTTGGTAAGGCTGACGTGTTGTGTAGTTTGTCTCCATCTTGTGTATAAATTTCAAGGGGAGGAGTAATTTGTAACGCTGCCAGTCCAAACTCTCTATATTTACGCTCCTGCACAACATTATACGTGAGTAGCTCGCTGTGTGCAGTGGTAAACTGTTCCTACTGTGCTTTGTTTTCTCATCGACAGTGAGAAACTTTATCACCACTTTATGGCCAACACTAATTCTGTACAATGAGGATGCTTGTGCTGGGCATTCTAGACTGCACAACATTTCTTCCGCGCTCTCTGATCCATTTAAGACGGAGCAGGCACCCGCAATCGCGCGTGGCAGACAATAAATTGGAGCAGACCCTTCGACAAGTGAAGCTCAAAGCGTGCCTTGGGACTCAGCCTCCACAACATCTTGAAGACTATATCAATGCACATTTTACCTCAACGCTTTTTTTAAGCGGGACGAACAATTATAATTAATAAATACGGAAGCGCGATACGCAAGAACAAACAAACAAACAAACAAACAAACAAACAAACAAACAAACAAACAAACAAACAAACAAACAATAACAACAACAAAAAAACGTTTGCTGTAGTACATGGTGTCATGAATCACGCGTAATTATTTAAGTCACTTCGAACTCTGTCACCTTAGCATCGAATGGAAACAGTTTCAGCATTACTCATAAACACATTTCAGCAGTTGATTCCTCAACGCATATTCTCAGTCTTTTAATTAGTTGCGAAAATTGTGCAAATGCAGAAGCGTTCTTGGTTCCTTGGTGCTTTCATGAATGGGCAGACTGAATGCTGCATTGTAGTTTAAGCAGTATTAATACAGCTGTATGCAAAAAAATAAACGCGTGAAAAGCACACAAGGACACGCTACAGCAAGAATAGATTAACTTGCGCGGTTAAACAGCCAAGAAATTACGCGTGCGCACCTGAACACAACTGATTTCGTGGCGAGAGTCGCTCACTCATCAAGAATGTATCGCGTGAAAGCTCTGATAAAAATGCTTTGCGACACAAAAAAGTGCCCCCACCCCCCCTTCCCCCAAATATTCTGCAGGTGGGTTGAGGTGCCATGATCTTGTAATTTTAACGTTCCCGTTTTTATAGGAAACAACTGAACTTAAAGGGGCCCTGCAACACTTTTTGAGCATGGTCAGAAAACGCTACCGATCGGTAGTCGAGGCTCCCGCGAACACGCAGGCCAAATATTATAGCGCAGCACGCGGCATGGAATATACAATAAATTTTCAAAGTCAGCTGAAAATCGCTTTCTCTTCTCTCGACAAATGACGTTACAGGCTCAAAAATCACTACGTCCCAGGCCAAGTATCAGCCATTGGCTGATTTGAGCATGGCGCACTCTGTCGTTACTGTGGACGCCGCGGGAGGCCGCGACTTGTCCACGCGTACGCGTGCGATCGCACTGAAAAGCCGCGCATTCGAAGAAAAAAAAAGAGAAAAAGTGCTCAAGCTCACGAGGCATAAGTGGCGTATTTTCTTCCCCCGCGCCATCCCTCCCTGCTTAGCTTCCAGCGCTTTCGTCGGGACGAGAGAAGAGAGAATGCAATTGCAGCGTGCGACAAATCTTTGTAACTCCGCTCGTACTCGACGGATTCTAAAAGTACTTGCGGCGGTGAATTCCTTGAGGCAATAAGCTCCATTAGTGAATCCATTCCATGGGTACTTGGAAAAGTGTTGCAGGGCCCCTTTAATACAGCAGAATTAATGGCAGACTACGTGGGCGTTCAGTGTTTATGATGCTTTCAATTGAATGTCACGACACGTAAAACTCAATTTTTCGGGTTAAAACCAAAGGTGGCAGGGCTCACGAATAATAATAATTGTTGGGGTTTCACGTCCCAAAACCACCATATGATTATGAGAGACGCCGTAGTGGAGGCGTCCGGAAATTTCGACCACCTGGGGTTCTTTAACGTGCACCTAAATCTAAGTACACGGGCCTCGAGCACTCTCGCCTCCATCGAAAATGCGGCCGCCGCGGCCTGGAATCGATCCCGCGACCTGGGGGTCATCAGTCAAGCGCCATAACCACCAGACCACCGTGGTGGGTGCGCTCACGAACCGAAAATGAAATACGCTGACTAAAGAAAACGTACAAAGACAGGTTTCATCATGAGTTCTTCGAGTTTTTTGTGTGGATTCGCATTTTATTCGCCGCCATTTTTTAACAGCGAAGCTGTTGTAGCTCACCACAGTTTGTGCGGCGTCACCGGAAAACTCCTCAAGTGGGTATGCGCCCCAGGAATGGGGCAAGCCCCACTACCGTGTACAGCAGGTGCGAGTGTCAAACGAACACGTGAAAAAGGGAGAATGAAAGAAATATATATAGAGAGAGATAGAAGATAAAGAAATAGAGAGAGAGAGAGAGAGAGCAAGTGATAAAAAGAGAGAGAAAATAGAGAAAAAGAAAGAGAGGCAGAGAAAAAGAGAAAGATGTGATAGAAAGGGGACGATAAAAATAGAGAGAAACAAAGGGAATACAGACATAAAAAGAAATAGATATACCAAAATATACGGACAGGGAAAGAAGGTAAGAGAAAAAAAGGAAGCGATAGAAAGAAAGAGAGAAAATAGAAATAAAGAGAATAAAGACATAAAAAGATAGAGAGACAGAGAAAGAAATACACGAAAAAGAGATAGAAAGAAAAGGAGAGCAAGACATATAAAGAAAGAGAAACAAGGAGAAACAAAGAAAGAAGCAGAGAGAGAGGGAGATAGAAAGGGAAGGAACAGAAATAAAGATAGAAAAAGCAATAAAGAGGAGGAAATGGGTAGAAAGAGAAAGAAAAAAAGCCTAGAATTTTAAGCATATGGAAAGGAAACTATGTCACCTGGAATGTCCGGCACTTTTCCTTGGATTTACTTGAGGTGTACGCTTCCGAGCCCCAGTGCGTACGTGTGGTCCGTCATTAAAGCCAGTCCGTTGATTTGAGACAGTGATAGCCGATCGACAGACCCGCTATATTGGTAGGTTTCGAAGTGTTGTCGCAGACATAACACGTTGGAAGTAGTACTGGGCGAGTGACTTCGGGCGATGAAGCTTACTTGGCCCGTGTTCGCATAGCCAAGAAAGACTCACCTCGGCAAATATTTCCGATTGACCTACTCCTAAGAATGTCCGCCGTGGTAGTGTAGTGGTTGCGGTGCTCGGCTACTGACCCGAAGGCCGCGGGTGCGATCCCGGCCGTGGCGGTCGCATTTTATGGAGGCGAAATGCCAGAGGCCTGTGTACTGTGCGATGTCAGTGCACGTTAAAGAACACCAGATGGTCAGAATTTCCGGAGCCCTCCGCTACGGCGTCTCTCATAATCATATCGTGGTGTTGGGACGTAATACCCCAGATATTAATATTATTATTATGTGGAGCCATATACAAATTGCGCATTGACCCGAGGGCGCAGGCGTTCGTTTTACGACCCTGTGACACTGACACCGTCCGCTAGGAGAGGGAGCAAAATGGAATGCGCTCACGAGTATCCGCGATGGATAGCGTGCCCACCACCACTTTCACTTTATTTCCTTAAAGGCCCCATGTGGGGGCATTACATGAGGGATGGCTGCCCAATAAGGATGGCACTTCACCACTCAGCAAAACAGCTAGTTGGGCGAGTTGGTGCGTATTCATATTTGAAGATAAACAGCGCACAGAAAACGAAGACAAAGGAAGAGAAGGGATCGACACACACAGCGCTGCACTCACAACTGGAAGTTTATTGAAAGGAAACAGGCGCTTAAATGTAAAAAAAAAAAACCGCGCATGACAAGTGAGGAACAAGGTGCTTAAGTGATACGCTCGTCAATAAATGTAAACTCTTTTTTGTGCAATGCCATCGAGGTTTGGCTTACGCAAGTATCACGTGACTTGTTAATGTGAAAAGCTTCAGAGACTTCACGAGTGAATTGATCGTGGTGTTTGAAAATAATAACAGTGTTAGAAAAGAGCAGGTGTGCACCCACACGTGGCGCAGTGCGCTGCCAAATGGGGAAGGCGAGCCGTTATGCAAAAGAGAGATAGTGCTCCCGCAACCTCTTATTGATACAGCGGCCCGTCTGTCCAATATAATAAAGGCCACAAGATAAAGGAATGCGATACACCACCCCCATTGCACAAGGAACATACTTGTTTCTATGGTTTACCGCACACTTCTTTGCATCAGGTTTATCATTTTTCTCTAGCTTATTCGATACCAAAGCGCAGATTTGTTTTCAGGGCACCCAATAAATTGGGAAAAATCTGCGCTTTGGTATCGAATAAGCTGGAGAAAAAATGATAAACCTGATGCAAAGAAGTGTGCGGTAAACCATAGAAACAAGTATGTTCCTTGTGCAATGGGGGGTGGTGTATCGCATTCCTTTATCTTGTGGCCTTTATTATATTGGACAGACGGGCCGCTGTATCAATAAGAGGTTGCGGGGAGCACTATCTCTCTTTTGCATAACGGCTCGCCTTCCCATTTGGCAGCGCACTGCGCCACGTGTGGGTGCACACCTGCTCTTTCTAACACTGTTATTATTTTCAAACACCACGATCAATTCACTCGTGAAGCCTCTGAAGCTTTTCATATTAACAAGTCACGTGATACTTGCGTAAGCCAAACCTCGGTGGCATTGCACAAAAAAAAGAGTTTACATTTATTGACGAGCGTATCACTTAATCACCTTGTTCCTCACTTGTCATGCGCGTTTTTTTTTTTTTTACATTTAAGCGCCTGTTTCCTTTCAATAAACTTCCAGCGTCAGAGTGCAGCGCTGTGTGTGTCGATCCCTTCTCTTCCTTTGTCTTCGTTTTCTGTGCGCTGTTTATCTTCAAATATGAATCACCACTCAGGACGAGTATTGAACTCTTACAGTTCAATGGAAGCTCCTGGGTTGGTTATCGCAACGATGGCGTAGGGAAAACGGTTCCAGTCTACAATGGTGCGTGGGAAAAAGAAGACGAGAAGGTGGCAGTGCGGGTTTGGGGGCGAGCAACACTTACGGATTAACCTGTGCGAAGATAATTACGAACTGCTAGTGAGATGTAAAGTGCCTGATTGAGTGGACTGTGGTACATATTGCGAAATAGAGATAGGCTGGCAATGCGACGGCGACAGGAAAGGGCGGGCAGGCTTGTTTCCGCCTTTAATGAAGATACACTTTGGTCATCTCAATATGACGAGTGAATGAACACGATGGCGCGGTTCAGCACCATCTCTATTGTGCGTCTGTGAGATAACTTTAATGAGGGTTGCAGACTGGACGACGCGTATTCAAGTTTTGGACGAATTAGAGACTTGTAGGCGACGAGGTTAACATGAAAAGGGAGAGTTTCGTAAATGACGCCCCAGAAAGCCTATGGTTTTGTTACTGGATGAGATGATGTTGGACAAATGCGGAAACCAGTTAAGATCTTTGGAGATAGCGATCGGCAGATTTGAGACCGGCAGTCCATTCCACTGCCGGTCTCAAACGTTCGTCTCCGTAAAAAAAAAAAGAAAAAAAAAACACTCTGAAAGTCACGATTCAGACCGGCCGAGTCCGGCTAAAGCTAAAGTCCGCCCAATCATATGTGCAATACATGCGAAAGGCTCGTTCGACTCTTGTTTTCCAACTGCCTAAATTTATCTATATCGCCAGATATAGGTTGTGCATTGTGGCGTCGCTGTAGCATGTGTGAAGCTCCATTGCGCGGTGCCTATACCTTGAAGGATTCTTCGAAGTTTTCAGCTGATTACTTCCTGATCATTTTCTTCTCCTCTTGTTATCTCCGTTTCGTTCTCTCCGCCCTC
>JALIZH010021592.1:0-32291 GCA_030522465.1 Rhipicephalus appendiculatus
TGTGCGAATTTTGAAACACCTGCATAGTGCCAAAAACAGTGAAAGTTCAAAACGTAAGGCCTCGTGCCCTTCTTTACGCGGGAGTCGGTCATCGCGAATGAGTGAAAAGTCGCGCGCACGCATGCCTGAGCTGCAGGAGGTCCAAAGAATGCCCATTACCGGTCTTGAGTCTATATACTGGTTATGGAGCATCGCTGACCATGGCCCGTGACTGCAGCCCTTCGACCAATGGGAAGCAGGCAGTGTCGTCACAGCCAGTTCGCAGTGAAACAAGATAGAAAGGAAACAGTAAGAGGTGGAGCTACTCTTAAGAACACTATGTGCTGCCTCTTCATTGGCGGTAGAGGGAATACAGGGTAGCTAAGCTACCTGCGGAGACTAGCCGGGAGAGCGTGTCATCTCTGCAGTGAAGCCAGCCCCGTAAGGCATTTCAATTTTAGGGACAGTTCAATTTCTTCGAATATAACCGAGTAATGAACTGATCTGAGAAATTATTTCGGTATAACACTGCCCAGACGGCACCTTAGAACTTCCCATGTTTAAATAAAACTTTAACATGGGGACTGGTAGACCCATTAAAGGGCCACTAAACCACCCAGTGGTTGAAATTTAGTTGGGATGTTGCAGCTGTGCATTAGTCTTCAGCATACAGACATCCACGAGAATTTTTCGAAACGGTGCCGTAATAATGGAGTTACGCGCTTTTGATTATCTTAAAAGCTGTCCTCGCTCACTTCGCTCTTTCCTTCACCACGCTCACAGAGTTTTCTATAAGTTCACTAAAGGCAGCTCTGGCGCTAGTGTCTGTGGCAGCTGCAACGCATGGCTCGTCAGCCAGCATGGAAATGATGTGTAGTACACGGACTTGTCTCAGCTTCGGTCTTCCGGCTCCGTTGGGCTCCGTGTGGCCTGGAGCCGCCTTGTCGCAGGGCGAAGTTCCGCAAACGTTCAGCACTTTCAGTTCACCTATTTGACCTTTTTAGGCTCACTAATTAAAATCGGTTCACGAATTTCCCAACGATACATTCTTTTATCTGAAACAAACGCCTGAATGCAACAAGATACAGGAAGTCACAAGTGCTTTCGAAGTCGCAAGCGCGAAGATTAGGCAAATGCGTGAACTACCCATCCTTGCCATGGTGGCTAAACGATCGCAGCGCCAGTGTTCCGCCGAGGTAATAGTAGGAAACTCTATTGCTACGATCCGTTCATCGGCTTGTCTCTTTTCCTGCCTGAGTGCACCTCCTCACCGTGCGAGCAGGGAGCGGCGATTGCGCGTACCTGCGAGCAGACAAACAACATCTTTTAAGAGCGAAGCTGTTAAGCTTTTCGCGATGCCGCGTAGCGCGAACAAAAGCTCGGCCCATCTTGCCATTCGCACGTTTAGTCTACCTAAAACTTAGATGAGCCTACTTAAACCAATGTAAATATAGTCACACCTAATTAAGCCTAGATAATCTTGCCATCGTACCAATAAGGCGTATTTAATTAAGCTTAATTATGACGTACCTCATCAAGCCTAACCCAGCCTTCCTTTGCCAATGGTAAGCCAAGTTAAGCTGCGATGGACCCTGTTGACCCACAGTAAGTATAACCAACTCTAATTAAGCCTAATATTGCTTAGTCAAGCCTAGTACAATTAAGGCCAATTAATGGAGAAGCTCATTAAGCTCAGTTATTCTGACCTCAATCTCAATTAGGTTAGCGAAGCTAACTTCAAGGTGATACTAATGACTTACGCCCAAATCGAATCTAATTAATCTTAATTGATCTTAATTCGTTTTATTTATATTCAAACGAAGTGACACTGATTGATTTGCGTAAGATTGAGCCAACTCCAGTCAGGATACTTCAGATACATATGGCCCATTTATGCTAAGCAGTCCGAACTAAGCTAATGAATTCCTAATTAAGTTAATTTAGTCCAATTGAGCCTAACATTGGTTCGTCATCGAATGACTTAGACTCAACCAATTCCCATCGTTGCCACACGATGAACAAACGGCACTATCCATAGTCAGTTAATGTCGATCGATAATCGATCGTCATCGATTCAAGCCTTGGCAAGCCCTCAGATAAGCCCACACATACCAGGACAATCATTGGCCAGCGTGATTACAGTCTTACAATTAGTCAATAGAAAATCGATGGTCAATCAATACTGATCGATAACCAATTGATATGTTGGACAGCGCCGGGTATGAGCCAAGTCATGACTTACATTCCCACTTGCTTTCCTAAGGAGCGTGTTGGAGTCCGCGAAAGCGGGGACTGTCTAGGAAACCAGCAGCTCCGCTGTGATTCGGCCTTGCGCCATTTAGTAGAAGACGATCACATTTATTATGTGGACGAGATGACGAGACGCGAATGATGACGTCACAGGAAACCCTGAGTCCAATAAAAAGCCGGAAGAGGACAAGCGATTGTTTCTTGGAACGTGTGGCGCGCCCGCCAGTCGTAGCGCTGCCGCGTTTGGCATTATTGATAAACAAGCAGATCGGGCTAGTTGGTACAGATCCACCTTGGAAGGAAGCGCAAAAACTACACACGGACAGCAAGAAAGACACGACACAAGCGCTTAACTCTTAGGCAGTAATAGATGAGTGTTGACTGGCGTGCCATGTGGTCTTCTGTGTTTGTTTCTTGCTTTGGTTTGTTCGTTCCTTCGCCTAAATATGTGTTCGCTTTTCCAAATAAACGCTTAGTTGAAGTTAAGCGCTTGCGTCGTGTCTTTCTTGCTGTCCGTGTGCAGTTTTTGCGGTTCCTACGGAGATGGCATTATTGATCATCGCAGCATTGTGAGCCGGATGCCCTCGTTTGCTTGAAATATGCAAAATGATCGTATACGATTTAGGGGCCTGACAAGGGACCTTGGGCGAAGGATTTTGCGATATCGGGAGATAAAGCTTGCATCTCAAGCAGAAACAGCGTTTCCCTGAAGGGCCATGGGCTAGAGAGGGCTTCAGGTTTTTATAAACCAAGGTGAAAATAAGCTGCTCGACCATCACAGAGACATTATCTTCAGGAATGAGGTAACGGCACATCTTATATGGATACTTGTGGATTAGTAGTTACGTGATCTTGCTGCAACCGCATCGCCAATAAACACGACTGTCTGTTCATAACATAAATAACGTGAAAATTCCGTCGCATACGTCTTCAAACCCTTTCCTCCAGACACATGCGGCAAAAATATCACAGGCCGCGGTATTTGGGCATGCGCCGCCTTACATTTGTATTACTCTAATTCAGCAAGCTATATTCAAGCGTCAATCGACCTCGGAGGAATATGCTAGCGAAAGTTACGCATAATATTCATATCATCGCACCGTAAAGTCTACATTGTTTCGATATTACTGACGTCTGTGCTCTAACATGAGTGCTTAGGTGGTTACGTCAGATCAAAATTCACTGTTTAAACGCCAGTGTAGTCCGAGTTTCCTGGTAAACCCATGAACCTTCACACAACTACTACACTTACAAAATTATATCGATCCATTTCGTGACGGCTCCGTTCTAAAGGCGAAAAATGCGCCATACAAAGTTACTCGCCAATTGCTGCGCGTGACACCGATTCCCACAAAACGTGGGATCTGCCGAATTATTATTATTATTATTATTATTATTATTATTATTATTATTATTATTATTATTATTATTATTATTATTATTATTATTATTATTATTATTATTACTATTATTATTACTATTAGTTGTTGTTGTTGTTGTTGTTACGAACAGTGCTCTTCCATCTGCATCCCGAGATTTTGGTGCCACCGACTTTGTCTCATCACAGGTAATCGTTGGTCTGTATATTACTGTCACGCGCGTCGTTTCCGGCCTTAAAAGGGGGGAAAGTAATTTCAAGTGTCCGATTGTGTGATTCAAGCTCGACTGGTACAATCAAGGTGGAAAGCATATCATTCCTGGTCTGAAATTACGGTCGGGAATGGTAGTCCGTTTCAGCTGAAAATGGAAGATGCTCAAGCCGGAAAGAAAATGTTCCGGAGCAAATAGAAGCCGTTCCAGATGGGAATGACAGCCGTTCCAGCTGGAAATGGAAGCCGTTCCGGCTGGGAACATAAGCAATTCTAGCCGTAAACGAATTAATGTCGTTGCGGCTGGAAATGGAAGCCATATTGGCAGGAATTGGAAGTTCCAGATCGTAATGTATGCCGTTGCGGTCCGTAAATGGGAGCTATTCCAGCCATGAATGGAAGTCGTTCAGGGTGGAAGTTGAAGTCATTCTGGCTGGAAGTAGAAATTGTTTCAGGTGAACATGGAAGCCATACCGATGGCAATTGCAAGTAGTTCCAGCTGTAAAGGGAAGCCATGCCGACTGGGAATGGAAGTTGTGCAAGCCAGAAAGAAATGTTTCCGGAGCAAATAGAAGCCGTTCCAGATGGGAATGACAGCCGTTCGAGCTGGAAATGGAAGCCGTTCCGGCTGGGAACATAAGCAATTCTAGCCGTAAACGAATTAATGTCGTTGCGGCTGGAAATGGAAGCCATATTGGCAGGAATTGGAAGTTCCAGATCGTAATGTATGCCGTTGCGGCCGTAAATGGGAGCTATTCCAGCCATGAATGGAAGTCGTTCAGGGTGGAAGTTGAAGTCATTCTGGCTGGAAGTAGAAATTGTTTCCAGGTGAACATGGAAGCCATACCGATGGCAATTGCAAGTAGTTCCAGCTGTAAAGGGAAGCCATGCCGACTGGGAATGGAAGTTGTGCAAGCCAGAAAGAAATGTTCCGGGAGCAAATAGAAGCCGTTCCAGATGGGAATGACAGCCGTTCGAGCTGGAAATGGAAGCCGTTCCGGCTGGGAACATAAGCAATTCTAGCCGTAAACGAATTAATGTCGTTGCGGCTGGAAATGGAAGCCATATTGGCAGGAATTGGAAGTTCCAGATCGTAATGTATGCCGTTGCGGTCGTAAATGGGAGCTATTCCAGCCATGAATGGAAGTCGTTCAGGGTGGAAGTTGAAGTCATTCTGGCTGGAAGTAGAAATTGTTTCAGGTGAACATGGAAGCCTTGCCTCCGATGGCAATTGTAAGTAGTTCCAGCTGTAAAGGGAAGCCGTGCCAGCTGGGAATGGAAGTTGTGCAAGCCAGAAAGAAATGTTCCGGGAGCAAATAGAAGCCGTTCCACATGGGCATGACAGCCGTTCCAGCTGGAAATGGGATCCATTGCGGCTGGGAACATCAGCAATTCCAGCCGTAAACGAAAGCCCATCCGGCTGTAAATAATGTCGTTACGGCTGGAAATGGAAGCCATATTGACTGCAATTGGAAGTTCCAGATGGTAATATAAGCCATGCCGGCCGTAAATGGGAGCTATTCTAGCCGCAAACAGAAGTCGTTCCGGGTGAAAGTTGAAGTCCTTCTGGCTGGAAATAGAAATTGTTCCAGGAGAAAATGGAAGTCTTTCTTGTTCGAGCTGGAAATAGAAGTCGTTCCAGTAGGAAGTGGAAGTCATTCCGGTTGGAAATGTTGCCTGGCGAAGGAAGTTCCGGAAGGAAATGAAAAGCCCTGAAGCCTCAGAATGGAAGCAGGTGCAGCTGGAATAAGAAGTTGTTCAAGCAGTGAGTGAAAACCATTGCGGCTGGAATTGGGAGTGGTTCGAGCTGGAAACGGAAGTTGTTCCACAGGAAATAAAGGTTTTTGCGGCAGAAAATGGAAGGTAGTTTCTGCGGTAAATAAAAGTCATTCCGATTGGGGATGGAAGTGCCAGCAGTGCACGGAAATCGTTTCGGCGGCAAATGGAAGTCCTTACAGCAGGTAATGAGAGCTGTGACGGCAGAAAATGCCAACTGTCCCATTATATATGAATATCGTGTCCGGGTGTAACTTAAAGTCGTTCATACTAGAAACCGAAGTTCCTTCCTGTTGGGAATGGAAATTGTTCCGGCAGAAACTGGTGAGCGTTTATGCTGCGTAAGGAAGACGTTCTGGTTGGAGATTAAGGTCCTTCCGGCTGGAAATGAAAGTTGATTGATTGATTGATTGATTGATTGATTGATTGATTGATTGATTGATTGATTGATTGATTGATTGATTGATTGATTGATTGATTGATTGATTGATTGATTGATTGATTGAATTGCTCGCTCCCAGAAGAGGGGAACTGATCCGGAGGTCGGTTACGCTGCTTATAGGAGGCTGTCTCAGCTAAAACCATTAGTTCTAGCTTGAAATGGATGTAGCTCCTTCAGGAAAGAGAAGCTGTTCCGGAAACGAATACATTGAGTTAAACACAGATGACACCTTAACGCACGCTATCAATTGTGACTGCGAAAGCCTTATTCCAGTTCAGCGCCCAAACCAGCTACAGCCAGCAGCTTCAGGTTGGAACGCCGCACGCCAACGAAGTCGTGCGCGATGAAGAGCGAGAAAGCAGCAGCGACCATAGAGGCCAGCAGCCTCGCGCCGCAGCTAAGCCCAATAGCGGCAATGCCTCTGCCCTTTAGCTTTCAGTATTGAAGATGATCAATAACACGCTCTTGAAAGGCAGATGATGAGGTGATGGTGACGATGTCCTGTGGGAGGCCGTTCCAGTCTGTGACTGCTCGAAAAAATAAGGATGCAGAAAAAGCAGTGGTGCGTGATGATGGGCGGGCAACCTGAAATGGATGACTGGTTCGATGAGATATGCGCGCTGCGGCTGTTATATAAGATGGCTGCTTCAGCGAAGAATGAAATAATTTGTGGTAAAGCATGAGCGTTGCACTGCGGCGACGCAAAGAAAGGGGCTTGCAGTCCAGATTTTGCTTTCAAAGATGAAATACTGATATCGTATGAGTTAGATGAGTGAATGAATCTGGCGGCACGATTTTGTACCGCTTGTAATGCCTTGATTAAATACGCTTGATGTGGGCTCCATATGGCAGATGCAAATTTCAATTTTGGTCGAATCAGTGATTGATAAGGTAACGAGGTGCGTGTTTGGGCTAGTTGGTGCTCCAATTGAACAGCTAAATAGCGCAAACTTCAGGGACAAAAGAGAAGAGAGTGTGACACACACAAGTGCTGACTTCCAACTGAATTTTAATAAGGAAACACATGAATATAAAGGGTAGACCCGCGCCTGCGCAGCTTCGCATCCCCGGAACCACAAAACCACCCCTAAGTGATAAGATACATCTCTCTAAATGCACAACACCAGTTCCGTAGAAGAAATAGAAGTTAATAAATCACATGGCACTATCTTGCAATACACCCAAAAAACGTAGTTCTTTTTCTTTTGACAAAGTGATTGATACGCAAGTAATTTTACATGTGTATGTGTGTGTGTGTGGGGGGGGGGGGGGGGGGCGCTCGGCCCTGAAAGTTGCTGTAATCTATTTTAGGGTCGCCGGTGTGCTGAAATTTCAGAAATAATCTGTTTGAATAGACCCTAATTGTTTTCCATGTCCGAGAGGCGAATCCACGTCAAGGAAGCGGCTAAGGAGACTATAATGTGCATGCGGCTTTGCCAAAATTGCTTCCGTCTAACGATGATTTTGCCTGGAACAGCGCTCTGTCAGCAAAAGCATGAAGGCTGTCTTCTGCTATATGTGAATTATCTGGCTAGAATAAATTAATTTCCATCGCGCTGATATTTCGAGTACACTTAGCTCGGCGCTTTGAAATACTACAACTAATAATATTTTTTTTCGAAGTTTTAAGTGCCCAGAACCACGGTATGATTATTAGACACTACGTTATGGAGGGCTCCGGAAATTTCAGTCGCCTGACATTCCTTAACGTGTACTTTAATCAAAGAGGCTGGTGCACTTACACTGGCCTCTCGCGTTTCACCTCCATCAAATTGCGACCGCCGCGGTCGGGATCGTACACACCACTGCGGCTAGCGTTTTGCTAATTTTTCTAGTTTGCTATTTTGCAGCGAAAGCTGTTATGAGATCATAAGGGTCGATTTTGGCGCCATAGTTGTCCGCCGCCCCCAGCCGGTGTCCGTAACCACTATCGCGCGAAATAAAAAAACTAACCCCCGTATTCAGAAACGCTCCTTGACTTGAACTTGACTTCCCACCGCCTTCAATGCAGCACAAACGCGTTTCGAACGCGCTGCCTTGAGGCAGTGGCAAGTCAAGCTCAAGTCAAGGAGCGTTTCTGAATACGGGGGTAACGAATAGTAAATACCGTTTTCATGGTACTAATTTCGTCCCCGTAATGGTACTTTCTTCGTCCCCGTTTGTTCGCGCAAATTAGTACCATGAATTCGTTCCAACTAGGCCGGCTAGCAGTTTTTCTTCAGTAAATACCGAGTTTAGAATGGGATTCGAACCCGGGCGCTCCCTTAATACGCAAAAGTTAGGATGATTTCAAGGCGTAGTGGGTACCATGCAAGTGTGCTTGTAGTAGTAGCCCCAAGAGTGTGTGAAAAAGGCTATAGAAAGGGCTCTCTTCCAGTTCTAGGCTGTGACTGTGCTGCGGGCTCCACGCAGGCCTGGTGGTTTATTTTAGCCTTTTATAAATGCAAGGCATATGAAGCTCAAGAAATTGGTATATATTTAATGTGTAATCTATGTAACCACAGCGGTCTCTACCAGATACGCATTCGCGTGACTCAGTCGCGTAAAGTTTTGCGAGATTTGGTGTTGAAAGATCATGCGTAAGAAGTGGATCTGACATCAAGCGTCTAAATGAATGTCTATAAAACTCTGGAAACGGAAAAATATATAAAGGGCTCATTCGCGAAACTTCGTTCCTTGTACTGCAGCCACTGGTTTGCGGCCAAGAAAACACGTCATAATTTCCCACGCCAACAGTTCATCATATTACATGACATATTACATCACATATTACATCATATTAATTCATATTACATGCACCAGACATTAAGTGCCGCAATCCGTGGGCATGCTTAATTAGCTTTCTTGCAAATAAATCTTATGAGTAGCATCCTCGAGTACTAAAGCGTAACAGAATAGTATTTTTAGTGGAAGCTCTGTTGGAAAGGCTGATAAAACTATCCGGAGGGTAGACAAAAGTAGGTAGTCTTGCGCTGCATTGCACACTTCCAGACGATAAACTTGATCCCTTTGTCTATGACAAAGCTCTTAGATGTAAGTCTGCGCACATAGCGCCACTCTTCTGTATCATGTTTCTGCAATAGTAAGCTGGCACATTTCGCGAGCGTAGTTGTTCCAACACTGAGAAGCATAGCAGGGAAGAAAAATGCGCGTACTCGATGTACTTTTTATTGTATCACCGTTTTCAACAGATGTTGACCAATTTGTGTCATGGGACTAGGAAAAGCATACCATTTAGAGTGGATTCTACTTGACCGGTTATGCAGATGAAGCTCCTAACGCGTGAGGAAATATAGGAACACGCAACTGTGCAGTAAAACATAGCTTTAGATTTCGTGCATGCATTTTTTCCTTTTATGTTTCATATCTACAATAATCAGTTTATATTTTATAAATGGCTTCTTGACGTGACGGAACTGGAATGATCTAGGGATGCTAACGTAATTATACAAAAAACTTTCGTATTTGAATTCTGTATCAGATTTATTTCCAGTAATTATGTAATAATGCTTGAAGATTGCAGCGCGCAATAGATCCTGGTCGAACTAATCTTTCAGGTGAACTGCTGGGGAGGAAAATTAAGAGAGATTTCTTATCAGGGAACCTGTGATGCAGCATCACCATGTCAGATGAATGAAGGGCGAAACGCAGTGATTCCGTAGGACTAGATTGCTTCTTAAACGACCTGCAATTTTACGAATGAGTCCCAAACATTGTACTTCGTTTTCAGAATTGCATAGAGTTTCGTTCTTCCTATTGGGCTGCTCAAGGTAAAGGACTCACTTATTTGCCTCGCGATGGTAAGCGGGTACATTTTACAGGAGAGGTGCCGTGATCGATGTGAAGTGTAACCGAAAAAAAAAGAACTGTGCGTTTCATTAGATCATAGTACTTAACAGCCTTTGCGTTTAAAATTTTGGAGAGTCATTCAACTACAAATCTATCTCTCTCTTTATATATATATTAGCAGTGGCGTAGCCAAGAATTTTGTTTGGGGTAGGGGGGGGGGCTTGCATCTAAACACTATATATATATATATATATATATATATATATATATATATATATATATATATATATATATATATATATATATATATATATATATATATATATATATATATATATATATATATATATATATATATATATATCTCTGAGAGAGAGATGCTTCTCCAGCATTTTAAATGTTGTCTAGTTGCATGATGGCGCTGTTACAGCACAGAGGCCTTTAAAAACTGTGGTCTAATGAAATGCATAGTTTTAACGCGATAGCGTTAAAGAGCTCGTTTCGCAGAAATTCCGGCGTCGGCGTCGGCGTCGTTGGTTGTGAGCGAAAAATCATCATCTTGTCCGTGAGCGAAAAATCATCACCTTGTCCGTGACCGAAAAATCATCATCTTGTCCGTGACCGAAAAATCGAGAAAGATGCAAATAAAATAAATAATAAAAATTTTCGGGTCTGAGTGAGGATCGAACCCGGGTCGTCTGGTGGCAAGCAGGTGTTCTACCACACAGCCATGCCTCTGTTTTTTTTTCTTTCATGGTATTTATTACAGATGTGCGTAATATACATCCCAGCGAACAAAATGCTCAAGGGCGTCTCTAAAAGCGTACATCAGGTTTTGCACAAAACGAAGTTTCAAATAGCAAAGTTTCAAATAGCAATGTCTTCAAAAGGGAATCAGAGCAGTGCATTTCATGAAAAGTGGAAACCAGTCCGGCTGGAACTCTAGCTGCTGATATAAGTCTTTTAGCTGTAGAGCCATTTGCATAAAATGCAACCGTGATGATACAATTGGTTCCGCGTGTCTGTCTAATATGCGAGTTTTCCATAAACTGTGCATTCCCATTAGTAGGAGCATGTCAACAGGCATAGAATTGCTTTTGGGTGGCACGAGATAACGTACTCTATGAGAATTTAAATTAATTTGTTTTTTAAAAGCCCTTTCGAGGACGTCCCAAAAGAGGATGGCGTCTTTCCAGCTGATAAAACAATGTTCTATAGTTTCTGGAACCTCGCAGAGGCGACAATTAATTGAAGATACAAAAATGCCTTTGCTGCTTAACCAGGTCTTTACGGGTAGCGTTTCTGTGTGCACTTTGAAGAAAAATGTTTTGAACGTTGGCGGAAGAGGCATTTTTTTTCACACGGACAAGAACGTCATGTCCAGGTAGTCCATTATGTAGAGAGCGGTACAGTGGTGCAGGAAATGACATATCTGATATATCGTTATATAGATCTTTCCTTGAGCTTGAAAACAAATAATCATTAGAGAATGTGACGGTCAGAAAACGCACTGAATCGTACACTTCACGCATGAATCCTTGCAAATAGGGGGGCGGGCCCCAGTTAGCAGACACCACTAAACTTGGCAAGGCCTCGGCGAGATTCACTTGCAAGAATGATCGAAGCAGCGGATGAGCACAGTCCCGAAAGTAGAAGAAACGATACACCAAATGTTTAACAAACAGGTGCACCAACCCAAGACCACCTGCCCAAAGTGGCCTAAAAACATTGTCACGCCTCATTGGCTCGTAGCTTGATGACTAGAGACCGGATTATAGGCAAATGCCTATTTTTTTCCTTGCGTTCCTATTGCGCCACTTTGATATATGAGCATGAATTAGGGGTAAAGGATGGCTTTTATAGTGTTTTTATAGTGCCTATAAATGCCTATTTTTGGGGTTTGTGCCTAAATGTCTATAAGTGCCCATAAATGCCTATTTTCAAAATTGGTGCCTATATGAACGCTATTTAGCCTCAAATTTTGCTTTCGAGAACAGTTTGAGACCGTAATTCATGTTACCGGGCAAAATTGACGTTTCGGAACTTTATGGGGTGCAACAACCTATAGTTCCCTAGTTCAACAAACATCCGGGAAGCAACGGTAGCAGCAGTGAAATGGGACGCGCCGGCCACCTTACCCCACTGCACTGACATGGCGCGAGCGGTTGGAGCAGGCGAGAGGAAAGGACGCTATTTCTGCAACCCTAAATGGGAGCACGTCCCAGGCGGGAAGGCGGGAAGAGGAGAGTGGCGTCTATGGCCGAGGACGTGGCGGGCGGCTTTTACCGCCGGTTTTCCAGTCCAGTGTTCCCATGGAATTGAAGCACCTCCTTGAAGACTTGGGCGTGGTGGGGGGGCAGAAAACAGGAGGTGCCTGCGCGCAGCAGCAGGAATATGGAGAGCGAATGCGAAACCATGGAGTGTCGTCAGGGAAAATAGAAAGTAGGTAAAAAAAAATCAGATGTGCACATGGCTTTTGTTTCGTTTGTAAATTGCTCTTAAAGGGTGCTTCACCAGATCACATTAGAAATTTTAGTCAGATACTGGAAGTGTTCGCGTGCCCATTGAAGAGCTTTGTACGACAAGAACTCTTTAATTGGTTCATTACGAGCCGCGAAAGCATGATGCCGGTAGATGAGCATGAAACCTTTGCCACTCGCAAGCCAAATTCCTTCCCTGCCCTCTTCGGTATCAGAGAAACTCGGAGCCGGAAGATCACACGACGTTGACGCATCAACACACCATGAGCATGCAAGATTACACTATGTACACATGACATGCCCAAGCCAGGTCGTGCGCACAAGTGGTGTTGTATCGTTTCGGCGTTCGCTCTATAGTGTACTGCCTGTTTCTGTGGGATGGATCCGTCTATGCGTTTGGAGAGGCAGGCATGGATCCTGTATCCTTACCACGACACAGCGCGTCGCACAGCTGGAACTGCTGTAAGGAACGATGCACCAAAAACATGCTAAGCGTTGTCAGGGCTGGCGCCGGCACGACGCGGGAACGGCGAGAACACGAACACAAAAGAAATATAGGCAGGTAAGTCTCGCATAGCTCTCGATTCGAAGAAAAAACTAAAGAAAAGTGCGCACACATTCCGTTTGTATGTTTTATTATTCCTATTAACTTTCATTCTTCCATTCAAGCAACAGTTGCACAAATTACACATGTAGCCTCGAATAATTCTCGCAGTTTCATGTACTATTGTGACAAACACAGGACCATTCCTTGTTGAACTTCACCTCCCCCACATTGGTGCGCGCGCCCGTGAGATAAAGGGCACGAGGCATTCAGTCTGACATTTCACCTCCTTCCGGGGAGCGTAGCGTTGCAAACCTTGGCAGACGTGATCGTTAGCACAATGCGTGCATTACACTTCTAGCTCGAAACGCTCAAACCTTGTAAGGGGCCCTTTATGGTGTTCACACAAAGAGGAGAAATTGACTCTGCGCTACTAGACCCGGCCAATACAAGGCTAACAGACCCTTCTGGCCTTTTAGTGGTCTGGCTATTGAATCCTGTGCTGCCCTTCCCAGCCATGCCGAAAAGAAGCAGACCCAGGAGCGTGTTTAGTCGATGGTGGACACTTAACTTACCATTCTGGACAATAAAAGGAGAGACCGTGTTCTGGAAACCGTGCCCGAAAAGGGACCATTGCATGGCTATGCTAAACCATTAACGCCTTTGTGCCATCATAAAATATAACATTTGTTTGCTTTCCTGTCGTAGAACAGGTCGCGCACGTCCTTATTCGAAAATTTGAGTTTTTGTAAAAATTTATTGTGACTATATTTACAATTTTGGGGGCCTAAAACTGTGTTTTTCCTGCCTATTTTTGGCGCCTAAAACACGATTTTTTAGTGCCTAAAAATCCGGCCTCTATTGATGACCAAATAAAGGTTGCGAATATTCGATGAAACTTTTGAATATACACCCTGGAACAATGGAGTAATTGCAGTACGTAAAATATTTTTGTTGCCAGGAATAGATTACATGCTTTAGCTCTGCCAAAGATTGAAATGTCATGGGGGATAAACGTCTGGGCATAACGTTTTAAGCTGGGTACACGTTCTTTCCAGTAATGTGCACTTTTCTTATATGCATCCAATGGAACACCGAGGTATTTTGGTGGTACAGAGGACCATGCTATACCCTCGAAATGCGTCGGTTTATAAGTCCATGGGCCAAACCATAGCCCCAAACTTTTAGCAAAGTTCATTCGTGCACCAGAAATGGTTCCAAATTCTCCAATTGTGGACAGCACTGTTCTTATACTGGAAATGTTTCTACAAAAGAACGCCAGGTCGTCCGCATACGCTAACATCTTCACCTCGTTTCCATAAACACTCAAACCCTGAACTTTGCAAGATCGAATCACGCTTAAGCATAGTGGTTCCAAGTAAAGGACAAAAAGCAGTAGCGACAACGGACAGCTTTGTTTCACAGAAGAGAGGATCGACACAGGCTTTGAAAGTTGACCATTAACAATCAAACGAGTCGAACAATCATTGTAGCACAATTTTACGCCTTTAAATATAGTGGAGCCAACGTTTGCATGATCGAGAAGGGAAAACAAGAAAGAATGGCGAACCCGGTCAAACGCCTTCGCTAAATCGACTTGTAGCATTGCCAGTTGTTCATACGAGTGGGAACAATGTTCCAACACTGTGCGGGCGATGTGTATATTGGTTTGTATTGAGCGACCTTTCAAACCGCAAGTCTAGTGAGCACCAATAAGTATCGACATTGCAAATTGTAGCCTGTTTGATAGTACTTTTGCAAAAATTTTATAGTCGACGTTACACAGTGTAATCGGTCTGTAGCCATCAACATGACGAAGCTTTTCTCTGTCCGAGTATTTTGGAATTAGTACAGTGTGACTTTTTGTAAAAGATCGAGGAAGGACAGCCATGCCTCTGCTTTGATCGGTATATCCAAGCAGACAGAAATGCCTCTGCTTGGATATACCGTGAAAATAACTTCCTCTGCTTGGAAATGCAGTGAAAATAACTTCCATGCTTCGCAAACGCAAGCGTCCTTTATATAGGCGTCGCAATATAACATGTAATATCCCAGGAATATTGCGTGGTACAAGCGTAAATTGCCATTGGGCGTCAGAATATGGGACTACCATAACGATTCCATAGTTTAAAGCCAGCCACCCATTACAAACGGCACACACCTTACTGCGCGTATTCCCTTAACACCACGTAGTGGGTGCATAGCAAGTTCGAAAACATTTCCCACATTTGCAGCGCATAATTTCTCCTGGTTTAAACCATACTACCCATTACATAGTATGCACTAAGTGATTGAAGTACGCAGTAGGGACGGAATATCGCTATCGCGTTCAACTCTTAAAGGCGAAGCTTAAGTGTCCCCCCAATTTTTTTGGTTTTCCTTTACACTTCTCATCGTTCCCAGCACCCCTGTCCGGTGAACGTGCCCGCTTGCCATTGCGCAGTAAACAATTAAAATTCTTTTGCATAGGGCTGCCCAAGTGAACTAACGAAAGTCTATGCAACTCTGGAAACGCAGTACATTCTTTGGGACCCTTTCGCAAAAGTGAACGTTGTTTCAGTGGCATTCTCGTACTACCGAAACTTTACATTTCGCGCTTCATTCTACTGACACGACGTTGCTGCACCACACGTTTCCTGAGAAGAAAGGCCCTCATAATTTTCCTCTCAGGCCGTCAATGTCAGACCAGAGGAAGCCTTTAGCTCACTCGTTCCCACCACCGCCCCGGCTGCGGGAGCCGCGGGGGACCTTCTTCGTCCGGCGCCGCCACCGCTGGGAGGCGGCCCTCCAAAGCTCGGAGCTGAACGACCAGCTCTGGGCCGTCCGGCAGGCCGAGGATGCCGCCCGAGTCCAGGGACTCTGAGCCGCCACCTGAAGCCACCAAGATCAAACTGCCGGCTCATTCTGTAAAATAAAGTCTTTTCTCTCTCTCCAGCTGTTCACCTTGAGGAATAGTTCCACCAGGATCTTTCAGGCACCGCAATTGTCATGTATTTTTGCATGATTACTGGAAATAAATCTTACTACGACTTTGGAATATGAGAGCTCGTATACTTTCGTTACAATCACTAGATAATTTAAGTTGAGTCATGTGATGAAGCCATTTAGAAAACAAATTTATTACGGAAGATATAAATTATAATACAAAATAATCAGCTAAATTTAAACCTGGCTATAATTTGCTGTGCATTTGCATGCTCCTGTTTTTCCGCTCCTGTTTGGAGATCCATCTACATAATCGATCGAGCAGAATTCACTACAAACGTCCCAATTACCTTAGTTCCGAGAAGCTAATTGATCAAAATATGTTGAAAACGGTGATCGAACCAATTTTTCATGCTGTGTGCGCATGTTTTTTTTTACCTGCTATACTTCGCACAGTTATAATAAGCTCGCCCACGAAATCTGCCAGCTTACTATTGAAGAAAACAATAACGAAGAACAGCGTTACGTCTACCATACTTACATACATATATGTGCTTTGTCATAGACACAGTGATCAAGTTTACCTTCTGGTAGTGCACATTGTAATGCAATACTACGTAAGTTTGTCTACCCACCAGACAGTTTTATCCACCTTTCCACCTGACGTCCCACTAAAAATATACTGCTACGCCTTCTTAGAAAGTGCAACTAATAGCATTTATTTGCATGAAAACTAAGCAAGCGTTCACACTGATTGCGAACCCTAATAATGCGTGGCGCATGTATTGCTGAGATGAACTGCCCGTGGGCAAAATTATGACCTGTTTCTCTGAGCGCAAACGAGTGACTAGAGCCAGAAGTGAAATGCAAAATTTCCTTTGGAATATAGGACGCTACTTAGACGACGCGATGTTTTGCGAAGGAGCCCCTATGATACGACTTCGTTTCCAGAGTTGTATGAGATATTAACGTGCTTTATGAGATATTAACTTTTTACGCAGGACCTTTCAACACCACTTATCCCAAAACAGTACGCTACTGAGTCATGAGACAATGTAGCTCACATAGACAAGCTGTGTTTTTATGGAATACACATTAAATATAGATTTTTGTTGACCTCGTGATACTCCCATTTATAAAAGACAAAAAAAAATACAAAGCAAATAAAATTATCAAAGAGCAAGCCACCGCGGTGGTACATTAGTAACGGTGCTCGACTGCTGACGCGAATGATGTGGGTTCCATCCCAGCCGCGGCGGCGGCATTTTTATGGAAACGAAATGCTTGAGGCCACTGTAAGCAGGGTTGCCATTGGGTAGACTTGAAAATTAGCCAGAATTCAAGCTAAAAGTAGCCAAAGTAGCCAGGTCATTTAACTTTATCGCCAAATTTGTAGCCAAATAGAAGAAAACGTTATTATGACTAGAATTTTTACAAAATAAATATGAATTTAGAGGAATAAGACAATATTTCTTTCCATATTACTCTTCAAGCCACAGGGGAGTTGCGGGAGGGGATTTATTTATTTATTTATTTATTTATTTATTTATTTATTTATTTAACGCAAGGCCAGGAAGAGAATTGCTGAGGAGGGTGCATAAAACACTAACAAAAAAGTGAACAGAATTTAATAGGTAAAAAAGAACAATGAACAGACTTCCAACAGACTAGTAAGCTTCGGTTTTACAAATAGAATGACCTCAGAGCGATAATCAAAGCGTTCAACCATAGTGCGGTAATAAAATAAGTGGGTCGTGGAGGACGCTTTGCTGGTATATTCTATGAAGTATAAGGCCAGGCGGCGACAATTTCGATGCGCTGCTAGAGAAGGAGCGGAAAGGCGGCATTTCGTAGATCTTATGTTAGCAGTTCGGCTGTAGTCATAAAGAAGTTCGCATTCTTCCTGTTAATAATAAATTATATATATGAGCACATATATTCATAGCAATTAGGTCACAGGTTATAAAATGCAATGCTTTTCAAGGCGTGAAATAGGCAGAATGTTAGTGTTTCGGAAGACGAATAACCTTGCTTTTTCTGACATTTAGTTCCATAAATCATATTTGCACCCGGTGGCGCAGCAACTATGTCGTATTAGTTAACTTGAGTGCGTCTGTATCTATTTATGCAGGATAGTTCTTCCCAGAGACAGGGTAATACTGGAGCATTCCCGCCAATAAGTCAGTGTGAACGTTAAACCTTTAAGCAGTTTTTTTCTTGAAGCCGCAGACCTAGATTGATTACTAGATTTACCATAATAACAGACCGGCTTCATCTTGGTGCTGGTATTTGTTTTGCGGGGTGCTGCTTTGGTGCGCATGAGCCTGTTGCTGGAGCCAATGCATGCGCGCGCATTAGGTTACGCGACTAAAAAGTGGAAAACAATGGCTGATATTTAGGCTTTTCTGTTCTTTTACCTGTAAATAATGAGAAAATTGGCTACTAAATGCGCCTGACCACAAGTTCAATGTAGCCAAAAAGTAGCCATGGGGCCAACCTCAAATATTCGTAGCCATACAGAGTCCTAAAGTAGCCAATTTGGCGCAAAGTAGCCACCAACGGCAACCCTGACTGTAAGTGCGCAAGCCACCTTGATTTAAGTGCTTGATAAAGAAGTCAAGAGGTAGAAATTTTCGTAGTCCTCCACTATACGAAGTGCCTGATAACCATGCCGTGGATCTGGGAGCGTCAAACTCCACAAATATTAGTAGTAGTTTAGTATTGCAAAATGCCCGGCTAACTGAGCTCGAAATAACAGCGCGGTAGAAATGGAACTATTCTAGCCAGATCATACGTATGTGGCGCTTTTCTTCAGAGAAAGTCCAGTCCGCTTTAACTGAAATTGAAAAAAACGCAGTTTTTAGCTACGGACAATATGGTCGGGCCAGCTCCAACATTTTTTTGGCCAGTGCGCTCATTTCACCAAAATACCTCAAATCTATATTGCGGCTAAAATCTATGTCGCCTACTATCGTTATTCCAGAGTAAAATTTGTATTTGGCTTTTAGATATTGTAACATTTCATTTGGGCTTGACTTAGCTCGTAAAAGAAGGTCTAAATCGCAGCAAATGAACGATACAGCAATATTTTGCGACAACATTAACACCATGCTTGTGCTTCCGTCGGTGCCGTTTTTGTTGCATTGGCGTAACGACGATAACTAGACTTGTAGAGGTACTACCAGGGAAAATGCGAACCATTCTTTACTGCCGGCAGCGTTTTGTCGTTCTTGGAATCTTGAGGGCCTTCAGAAAAATGCTTCATTGTTTGTTTGATGATTTTTATAGCCTGAAAACTGCTTGAGCTCTTCTTTATCTTCTTATCTCATTTGATTTAACGCCGTTTCGGATCGCTTCTTCTTCAAAGAATAAAGCGGTGCCCAATATCTTCATTTCAGTTGTCTTCTATTTCAAATATACCGTCTCCCGGAGTGAAAGAAGGCCATGATATGCAGCGCAAAGGTTGTTGAATGAAAGCGATATAGGAAAGCTACTAGGACCCAAATGAAACAGATTGGACCTGGTCACGTTGGTTGTTTTGGTCGTGTTTGTTGAAGCAGCACTGACTTAATGGATCTGACTCAGTTTGATTCAAGCAGATAAATGATTTCAGTGTTTTTTTTTAATTAAAAACTGCCTTTTTGAGTTCACGTTACGATGAGGAATTGTCCCATTCTGATTAAAATTCGTTTAAAAGAGAAATATGCTTTGACACTTTTTACGCTCCCGTGAAATTTAGCCCTTTTTCTTATTTGGTTCTTTAAGAGAAAAAAAAAACACCACATATATAGCACAGGACCGTCATCATGCTTCGGCTGAAAGGGGGCTGTTCGAAGCACTATCACCGTTAGAAGGAAGTAATTTTGGCAAAGCAGGATTGGGAGTACATTATAGTCTCCTTAGCAGCGTCGTCGATGTGGCTTCGCTTCTTGGACAGAGAAAAAAAAATTGGGTGTGTTCCAAAGATTTACCTAAAAAATGTCAGCTGCAAACACTGAATACATCAGAGCAACTTTGAGGTTAAAGTGGTCAGTTAAGGAGTGAATCAAGGGTGCTCTCCCCCCGCCCTTACTTATCCACTGGGGGGAATGCACCCCCCCGCTGATCGGCGTACCCTAGCAGCCCAAATTAGTAGATGCATTTTGTTCTAAGAATATAGTGTATTTCCGGGACAAAACACGCGGCCCGCGGACCCCTTGCTAGCGGCCCGCGCCTTCAGACAGAATAGCCTTGAGAGTTTGCTAAATAGTATTCGCGTTATTTTCTCGCCTACTACGTATAATAGCTCTTTGTTCAGGCAAGCTACAGAGATGGGACTGGTCTCAACTGTTTTTTGTGCGTATGCGCGAGGCACCCCATGCGCTCATGATAAGTTGCAACATCACTGTGAAACGAAAACTCCATATTTCGCTATCGGCGTCCAGATTTTAGTCATTCTGAAAATCAGTATCCATCTGTTTTCCGAGACCTGACGTCAAATACCCTTCTGAAATAACCCATGCAGGAAAGGATTTCTTTATTCTTTCAAGAGGCAACGTTTGGTGACATTTTGATTCAATTCCTGCCCCCCCCCCCCCCCCCCCCGGAATCCACCATCTTCACTGTCCTCCCAGCGCTTGTGGGACTAAATTTCATTACTGCGGCCCGCTAGTTGAGGTTTGTTGGAGGCCCCTTCTATATATCTGAAGTGGATGACTAATAATATCTTAATCCAAAGCGTCCTGCGTGTCAATAATAGTTACTCCTTCGCGGTGACATGGCTAAAATGGCAATACAAGGCACTATGCCTTCTTTTGTAGAATATTTCTTAAAGTATCATGCGCTGCACAGCCAGGTACACGACCAGCAGGGCTCCGCAATGTTCACACTGAAGTGTCTCTTCGACTGCGAAAAGCAATTTAAAAAAAAAATCCAGGATGATTTCCGGCGCAGCTAGCCTTTTTCGTCGGCGATACATCACAATACGAAAAAATTTCGGGGGGGGGGGGGGGGGGGGCTGAAGCTCCATAAGCCCCCCCCCCCCCCCCCCCCTGGCTACGCCCCTGATATATATATATATATATATATATATATATATATATATATATATATATATATATAGAGAGAGAGAGAGAGAGAGAGCTACAATGCATATTAAGAGATAGAGGCACAATATATATACAGTGAAACCTCGGTGATACGATCACAGCTGATACGAATTTCGGGGTGATACAAATTTTTCTTTGGTCCCGGCCAAGGCCCATTGGCCTGCACTGTAATAGGAGTACGGCTGTTGCGAACCAATTTTCACCCTGAGACGTTTGATACGAACGTACGCTACCACGCAGGTAGGAAAAGGTGCTGTCAGTGCTGTCGCAGAAGACGTGTCAAGTACGTGCGAGTGCGGGAATGCAAGCGCGGTCATGCACACCGCACCGAAAAATCGTCAGAATCACGGTGTAGAAGGCACGGTGCAAGAAAAATACTTTTCTTCCTGTCAGAATATACCTTCAGAGACGCGTCACAGCCTCCGAGATTGTGTGCGGGAATCTTTGAGGCTCTAATGTGCCTCCGTGTGCCTTCGCGTTTAGAATTCACAGGGCATTGGCGCCATGCCACTTTTTGCTGACGCGTCGATGTGGGCTGCTGCCGTTGTACTGTGTTTACACATGCCTGCGTCGTGTATCAGACATCCTACGAAAGGTGGACGAGGACCGAAAGGTGGACGAGGACCGAAAGAAGGCCACGATGGTCTTGGCGAGGGAGTCAGGCCTCACAACATCAACATGCGCGACTGTTGAGGTCGCACTTGTGCGGGCACGTCCGTAAATCTCCCAAAAAACATCCCCAGCACATCCGCAATAACAAAATCATAACATAGGACCGTGGATCTGTAATTTTATGGCCTTGATGTATTGCGTCAAAGCACTTCTTCCGTTGCTTTCGCCGCAGTACTCTAGTGTCATGCAAAAAAAGCATACTAAAATTTTGAAGCGGCCACTGCTGTCACGGGTCACAACGCACTTGGTTCACTAATTAAACACGTGCGTACGGCCCGTATATTTAGGAGTGCTGGTACGATTGCCGGCATCTAAACACTTGACTAACAATCATTCAGAGTTCTTGCCTGACATTACTGCGGCTTTGAAAAACAATAAATGAAAATGTACACATTGCTTTGTTTTGTCGCATGCTAATTTTCCATGCTTTCTGGTGATACGAATTTCGGATGATACGAATATTTTTGGTGGTCCCGTGAGATTCGTATCACCGAGGTTTCACTGTATATATTAGAGCTGCGCGAACAGCAAAATTTTGGGTACGAAGCGAATTCGATTATTCAAGTGTGAGTGCGAAACGAATTGAATATTTCTAGAATATTTTTCGAATACTTCGAAGCGAAATTGCAGAAGAAAATGTTGGATAGGATTCCTCAGCATATTTTCATGAGATAGCCACATGAAAGTGTTACTTTTGGCTAGGTTGATGAAGCGCTGGCAGGGTGGTGTTTCATAGTTGTCGTATCAAGAATAAGGCAATGCAGAGGCCGAACTGGATTTATTTACATGACTTGATGGAACCAAAGTGTTGCCGACAACACTTTACACGTGAAAGGCAAAGACGCCATTTCCTCAGCGTCTCCTCCTCTTTCAACTTCTGTGGAAGCCTAACTGATGTGGTGGACAAGGGTGTACTCCCCTCAAGTCCGGAGTTCCAAATCGGCCTCGTAGACGTCACTATATAAGAACAGCTGAAATTATGGATGCTAAAAATCTTCGGTGTCTGATTTTTCGGACTTCCTGCCCAAATTTGAGGTCCAAAACAGCCTTGACATCCCCCCCACCCTCCGTCACATGTATGATCTCCATGTTGGAACCAGCGTTTTCTTGAGTCAATACATTTGCGACTGTAGCGGAGCTTGAAAGGCAGCTTTGCCGCAATACGAAATTGTTTTGAGGTGAAGCATATTAAAAATCTGAAGGGGCCACTTTCAATCGGACGTTGACTGTGTATTTGGGCAATTCGACCGTAGCGGAGCTTGAAAGGCAGCTTTGCCGCAATACGAAAATGTGACGAGGTGAAGCATAGTAAAAATCTCTAGGGGTCATTTTCAATTGGACGTTGACGGCATTTGTCTTCGGAAAGTTCGAATAATAAAATTTCAGTGCAAATCGAATCGAATAGCAAACACTAGTCGAAAAATATTCGAAATTTCGAATATTTGCACACCCCTAATATATATATATATATATATATATATATATATATATATATATATATATATATATATATATATATAGATATATATATATATATATATATATATATATATATATATAAAGGAACAAGAAAGAAAATACGACTTTCGTTGGTTTGGCACTGTATATTCTTACTAACGTTTCGTCTGGTCATAGTCTTTGTCAAAGTCTGGTCCACCAGACGAAACGTTAGTAAGAATATACAGTGCCAAACCAACGAAAGTCGTATTTTCTTTCTTGTTCCTTATTCTATCGGGGTTCCTTATTCCTTGTTCCTTATCCTATATATATATATATATATATATATATATATATATATATATATATATATATATATATATATATATATATACACACAAACGGATGATGATGATTATGATAATGCACATGTGAGGAAGAAGTCCATAACAAGTCCTGGTTGACACAACGTTTATTATAATACACATATATATATACACACACACACACACACACACACATATATATATATATATATATATATATATATATATATATATGGTGCTTAACACATTGCTTCTTTTTCATGCGACTCACAAACGGTGTTGCAGTAACGTCTAAGACGAATAAAACTTCTAATTCCTGAGGCCTCATAATATATAACATTGGTCTTTTTTACAAACACACCAAAAAGGAACAAGAAACAAATGTGCGATGTGAGGTCACCCAAGAATTGAAATTTGGCCGAGTTCCTGGTTGTTCACGCAGGAACGAGGAGCGCAAAAAAAAAAGAAGAAAAAAGGCAGAAAAAGGAGTTACCATTCGTCAGACCCTCTTGCCCCCTATTGTGTCGTTTTTTGGCACCCCCTGTTCAAGTAGGTCACTCACCTCACATGGCACAATGCAGGTGTCTCGATGGTTACCGATTTCCTTGTGTGTGTACGCCTGTCCTGTAAGTTCAACGTGCTCGTGTACAGAATCGACGCTCTACAAATGCAGATGGTGCGTACAACGACCCAACACGTGTGCGCCACTGTTCACATTGCCGGAGCGCCACAAATGTGAACCCGGCTGTTGTTTCGTGGTGGCTGGAGTGAGAGTTCAGTGAACCACTGCCGCCACGAATGCGACACGTGCGGAAAGAAAGGCAAATTGAAATGGGCATGTATATATAATGCTCCGCTGGATGCACTACACAGCAGCGTTCCAGCTACCACGAAGCCCTGCCAGCCGCCACAACTGTCTTCGAGCTTTCCGTTCTCCAGTACGTTCGTGTTCACTCCAATGGCTCCGGCGTGGCTGCTCGTGACCGCCTTGTGCGCATTTTGCGCGAACTGCTTTGCACACCCCGGGGCGGCAAGTTTGGCGCAGAGGCCTGAACTGGCTGCCTACCAAGACATCGGGAAGGTAAGAAAGCTGCGAGCTGTACACTTCCCTGATAAAAACGCTTGGTGAAGAGAGATCTTGCACAACGCCCCCCACCCCGCCAAAAAAAAAAAAAAATGAAAAATGAACATATACCAGCTGTGCTATTGTGAAACCTGAGGAAGTCCGTAGCATGGGCACCCAGTGGTTCCCGTTTGTAGAGTTCTCACTGCAGCGTTTACCAAAGCGTAGATAACGCCCCCCGTTTGAGGTAAGCATGTAGGGTTTCCCTGGCACAAGGAAAATCTTGTTAGGGAGATTCACAAACTCGGTGTGCGATATGTGCGCTACTTTTTTCGTGCACTTAATCTACTTTCCGCTTGTTCTGGCGGTTGAGATACATGCCGCCTGCAGCGAGTTCCGTCTGGTTCGTTCCCCCTTCAGATCATAGGCCCGCACTGTAATGGAAAACTCACTCATACTTACCCCAAATTTTTTTCAGCCTTCGCACTCACTAGAGTTCATACTCACGTCTACTAACACACACAGGCCCTCACTCACGTTCATACTCACTCCTACTCATACTGATAGACACTGACTCCCGTTCACACTCACAGCTACTCACACTCACAGGCACTCACTCACGTTCATACTCATGTGTACTAGCACTCATACGTACTCACTCAAGTTCATACTCAGGCCAACCTAAAGCCGTTATTAGTCACTCGTATTCAAACACACACCTACTCACACTCATAGGCGCTAACTCACATTCATGCTCACACTATTATTCCCTCACTCGCATTCATACTTATGCCAACTCACACCCACTGATGCTCACTCAAGTTCATACTCACGCCCACTCACACTCATAAGTGTTCACTCACACTCAGTAAAGCCTCTCAAACTCATTTCTACTCACTCACGTTCATTCTTGTGCTGCTTAGTTACCGCGGTCGCCACTGGGCGCCGCCACATGCCCGCGCGGCGCTCTGCAGAGTGCTAGAAAATTACACAGTAGCCACACAAGCGCTCGCGATCACACCGAAGGTGAGTCGTCGAAGAAAGAAAGAAGAGAAATAGAAGCTCATGACGTGCGTTAACGCATGCCTTCACTCCCCCCGCGCCATCACCCCCCTGCGTAGCTTTCAGCGTGCTCGTCAGGACGAAAGAAGAGAAAAAGTGCATAAAGAGATCAACAAATCCCTGTAACTCCGCTCGTACTTGACGTACCAGAAAGAAAACTGCTCGCGGCGATCGTTTCGTGAGGCAATAAACTCCGATAGTGAGGTGATCCGACGATTACTTCGAAAAGTGTTGCAGGTCCCTCTTGAAATGATCGTCTAACAAGACTGGTGCGGTGCTTCCACATTTTAGCGCGATAGCGTTGAAGCACCCGTGTCGCCGAAATTCCACTGTCGGCGCCGGAGTCCATGAGCGAAAGATCACGAGATCACGATGGATGCAAAGAAAAAGTGACAGGGTCCGCTATGCATTCACTTAAAAGGGCCAGGACACCCAATTTCCGATCATAATCTGTGTTATGCGGGTTAATCCTTGAGCATTCACAAATAAGCTGGCGAAATTTTAGCGCATTTGGTCGAGCACTTGATTTATTATTGAATATTTTTACTAAAACGCGAGCGGTCTGAGAGTCGGGCAACACTGGCGCACTAGCGAGCCGTGACGTAACTAGCAGCTGGCTGTGCGAGTGTCTTGCATTCCGGCGAACGATATTGTGCCGTCGTCAGCTGCGCGTGAAATCGAGATATTTGAGTTTTCTTCTTCGGCTTGACACCGAAATTGAACGATTTGAAGCGGCTGAAACTGTGGTAGAAGACGACGGCACCGCTCCTTGCTGCACGTGACGTCACAGGCGCCATGGCAAAATGGCGGTCGCCGGTAGTGGGCGGGATTTACAGCCGGCGACTTCCAGGGCTTGTTTTGCACTCAAATATTCTTTCACGGTCCACTTTTCATATTTGTATAGGCATAATAGAACCTACACTTCTAGTACCCATGACTACGAAGAACTGCGCGAAATAAACTGGCTTAAGGAAGACACACGCACAAGCGCTTGTGCGTGTGTATTCCTTGTGCCAGTTTATTTCACGCAGTTCTTCGTAGTCATGGATTACCAACTCGCCCAAAGATCAATTCTTCTAGTATTCGCTGAAAACCACAAATTGTGGGGTGACCGTGCCATGGCCCCTTTAACAAGACTCGAATGCGACAGCCATCTTTTTTTGCCCCCTCTCAGCCGACGTATTGATGCTGCCCTGCCACCTTTCGAAAGCTTTCTGCACCAAACGTGGTTTTGCACTGCCTCCAAGATGGGAGGCACCTCACCTGGTTTTGCGTTGCCTCCGCGATCAGACCACCCTTGACGAAGCTACGATGCGACGTGATTACGTCATCATGTGAAGTTACTGTGACGTCATGATGACGTCATAAATTTGGCTGTACGTGACTTCATTGCGACGTCCTGTGGTGACGTCACCTCATGATGATGATATTTTGCATCACCCGTCCCCAACGCCACAGACGCGGGACGCCGACGGTCAGATTTCGCGTTTGATGAGAAAATTTCAACATCGCGGGAAACAAACACGCATGCATGAAACGAGAGCTGCCACGGAGAAGCGCTTTGTGCATTCGTTTTTTTTTTTGTTTCCGCGCTTTTGAAATTTTTTTGACGATGAACTACCAACTCATCCAAACACTCACGTTAGCGTTTCATGAGGCATCTAAGGGATTCGCCTAAAAAAAAGTCAGGTTCCCGCCGGAATCTAACCCAAGCATTCTTCGTGAAGCTGAGATGTTTTACGACAGAGCTGCACCGGTGCTTGGAAGTGTTAGGAAAAACAAAAAACCTATAACGGGCGTCTGCAGCACGAGACGTCTCATTACGTGATGTGATTATGGGCGTCACATTACGCGAATTGCGCACAGAGCGGGTGGTTTCAAGACATACCAATTACAAAGTGCCCAGGAATAATTCATCAACAAAGTGTGCAAATCTCTGAAATAGCATCATTAATTTATTCTAACTATTCTAAAATTCTTTAGTCATACAATTCGTATGTGGTCACATTTATGTATTATTTATTCGTTTCTTGGCCAATCCCCCCATAGTGTGAGCCATACATATAGGCCATCATCGTCATCATCAGCAGCAGCTGCGTATGTGCGCATATTGGCTTGAGGACGCGTATGGGTACCCCGCAAACTGATGAGTTATGGCATAATGGGCAGGGCGCAACTGTACTTTAACTAGGCAACCAAGGAGAGCTTACAAGCGCCAATGTGACGCGCAAAGACGTTCGTTTCTTCGCGACTTGGCTGAGGTGTCCACCGAGAAGCGAATCGTTGCGAGCAATTCAGAAGGCCATTCAAACGGTGCCTGATTACGCGATGGCGTTTCACTTTAAAATGCGAATCTGAAGTGTTCTCCAAGCTTTGATAATTATAGTGTTGTTAGACGTAACTGGCCAGAAATAGAGAGAGCGAGAGAAGCAAGCGAAAGCAGGGAAGCTAACCAGAAGCACGTCTGCTTTACTACCCTGAACTTGAAAAAAAAAAAAAAGAAAAAGGTATAGGCGTGTAGATAAGGAAGACAATGATACAGAAGCAGAAACTTCCTGCTCGAGAATTGTGAGATTGTGCCGAAGAATAATTTGGCTTGACGTACTTTAATCAAGATGTAACACTGGCTTGTATTTAGAAAACACCAGCCATTATTAGCGAACGCTAGCAGAGACTAGCCATGATTTTTAAATGTTTGAACTTGACCTTGTTGGCAGGGCTTCATTGCAAGATTGTTGGTTGGTTATAATAATATCTGGGGTTTTACGTCCTAAAACCACGATATGATTATGAGAGACGCCGTAGTGGAGGGCTCCGGAAATTTCGACCATCTGGTGTTCTTTAACGTGCACTGACATCGCACAGTACACGGGCCTCTGCCATTTCGCCTCCATCGAAATGCGACCGCCGCGGCCGGGATCGAACCCGCGACCTTCGGGTTAGCAGCCGAGCACCATAGCCACTGCTCCACCGCGGCGGACCATTTTTTGGTTGGTTGTCGTTCTAAATTGTTGGTTGGTTGTCGTTCTAAAGCAAGTGGCAGGCTGCGCTGCTCTACTCGAAGGCTGAAGAACAGCTCAAGCTGATCGACAGAGCTCGCAAGATGGCGAAGGCGACAGGGGCCCTGGACTGAGGGCTCCACATTCGCCGGGAGAATATCCTTTTGCAAGAATAAAGTTTTGCATTCATTAATACAGGCTATTAGAAACGCCGTATAAAAGAGGGCTCCGGATCATTTCGACTATCTGGGGTTATTTAATGACCAGCGATATCACGCAGTACGTGGTCCTCTAGCCTCCATCAAAATGCGGCCGCCACCGCTCGGATCGAACCCGCGTCATTCGGGTCAGCAGCCGAGCACCGTACCCAGTGCAACACCGCGACGGCTCACTCCAAGAAACAGCGCGAACGAACTAACGGGACAAAAAACACGGAAAGAAATCAGCGGCAGTATGTAGTGCGTAGTGCGACAGGAGCAGATGTCCCGGTCATAATGTAAATCGCTCGACAATATTTTCTCGAAGCAAGGGGCACCCTATTGAAAAAAAGAGAAATTTTGGCCATAGCGACAACCACTATGCCAGCATTATGGGGGGAGTACTGTAGTGGGTGGATAGTGGGTAGTGGGCAAGGTGGGTAGGTGGTGGGTTAATGGTGGACATGATGAGTGGGTTGCGGGCAGATTGTGGATGGTAGCCTAGGTGGGTCTATGGCGGACGAGGTGGCTAGAAGATGGTGGAGGACAAGGTGGAGGGCAGGTACGGAGAATCTTTCTTATTTTGGTCATGCCGTGCAAGCTATCAATTCGACGAAAGGAAAATTAATATTAGCTAAAGAAGGAGGTAAGAACAAGCGAGGCCGTCCATATATATCGCAGAGCAAAAGTTCATGGGACGTGTTCCCAACGAATGCGAATATCTGCTCCATTAGGGCTCAATGCTTCTAATCTAGCTGGTGACTGCATAGGTTGCCATGCCAACTACAGGCTGGAACATTTATTTGGAGTTTATGTTCCCAGTCCAAGCGAGAATAAAGCTTTTCAGGACATTCCGCGTACTGAAAGATTTTGCTTTTGGGTGAACAAGATGGTTAGATGGTATTCTGGAGCTCCTAGGGAAGTGTTTAGATGAGCTTAAAAAATTGTATTCAACAGTTACTTGCGGTTATTAATTCATGGAGTCACCATAGACAGTACACTTAAGAACACCCACTGATCGCAGTGCTTGTATCGGGGCTCCACCTGGTACGTGCTGTACCGAAGCGTGAAACAAGAAGAAGCCTTCGGGGCGGATGATCGCTGCCTGAGGGACACCCAGACGAGCGAAGTGGTCGATGGGAAGGCTCACTTCCGGTACCGCTTCGGTGATGGTCATGAACGGTGAGTGTGAATTCGCCGTCGGTTTGCGGTAAGTGACATCGCGTGAATGTTTAAAGTTGCCCAACAGGAGCCAGGAAGTTGCATTACGAAGCGTACTAAGGAGCGCAACAATGGGACGTTGTGAAGGCGAAAGAGGCAGCTCTGCTGCACCGTTTTATCCACCATTATATTGCCACTAGTATAAGACCGGCTGGAATTGTTTCTACTGTTGTTGACAGGCTTGTATATGCCGCTGTTGAAAAGAGGACGAGGACGAGCTCGTGAAAAAGACGATGAGGTCGTATTGGCAGTGATCGGACCAGCCTGACGTTCTGCTGTACTGTTAGTTACAGGTTTCTGTTGCGGTATATATCATGACAATATGCATTATTTAGAGGGTAGAGCTGCCGTTTAAAGGTAGAGCTCTACTGTTTGTAAGTGGTAGATGAGATATCAACTTTTAATATCGGGAGAAGCCATCAAAAATGCACACATCCGAGCCTGTTGTGAGCCCCACGTCTCCCTTCGTACGGAAAAGATTTCCATAAAGCCGCCGTACAACTGAGAATGCACTTCAATAATGTAGCTGCCTAGCTTTTCGTGTTACGTGTTTGTGCTGTTATAACTAAAACAGTAAAATAGAGTTTGGAAGGTGGTACGAAGCTGGCGGCTTTCTTTGTTTCTCTTTGTTATTCTCTTTCTTTCTTTCTTTCTTTCTTTCTTTCTTTCTTTCTTTCTTTCTTCCTTCCTCTCTTTCTTGCTTTTTCTCTGATCCCTCTGTTTTTTCGGTCTTTTCTCTTTTTATGTATTTCTTTCTCTTTATCGCTGTTGCTATCTTTCTTTCTCTTTCTTGCCTCTTTTTCTCTCACTATCCGTCGCTTCTTCTTTCTTTGTATCTCTTTCTTTCTTTCTTTCATCCCTTCTTCCTAGCTTTCTTTCTATCTCTTTCTTTCTTCCTTTCTTTCTTTCTTCTGGGGGTAAGGTCGCCACCTGGCAGTGTCTTAATGCATCGACAAAATTGCACTTTTCCTATTCGAAACGCGCCGTATGGGACGGACGCGTAGAAACGACGCTTTGAAGGAACTAATCGTGGATTTCACGGTCATGATGCATTACTTCACTTTAGCAAGAGCACTGTGAGAAGGGCAGTGGTAGATATAAAAGGCGCGTTTGTAAATCCTGCAGCGTATGTGACCTTGGCGCAGCGGACAGCGTGCCCGGCATCTCTTGTCGGTGACCAAGAGGTCGTAGGTTCAATGCCCGTTGACAGAACTTTTTATTGCGATAGCAATTATATGGACACTCTCGGCTGGTTTTTGCCGTCGGCGTCGCCGTTGGCCGCCGCCGTCATCCGCCGTATATGTATATGTATATTTATAACCAGCCCCACCCGTCGTTCGTAAGCGTGAAAAGACGCAAGGGGGGGGGGGGGGGTCCCTGGAGCGACCTTCGATTTTACGAGTGCGGTCGTCGCGTGCGCGCGCGTTATCTTCCCTTCTCGGCGGCCGACAGCGGGGGGGCCGGTGTACCCTTCTACGTGCTGCGCTCTCAACGCGATGAGAATGTGGTGAGCAGTGTCCCTGGAGCGGCCGTACGCTCTTAAAGCAGCGTTTTCTAGAGTTGCGTGAGATCGGATCCAAAAGAGTTAGCTGCCAGCCTCACTTCGTATAACATTACAATTTGTTGCTATCGCATTCATTGCTTCACCCTTGCGGTGAAACTGTGACTTTTTTCTTTGTCTTTTGGTTACGTGTACTTTTTCGAAGTCATTTCCGTGACGGAAATACGTCACTGAAGTCTTGGCGGACCCTGGCATGAAACAATATCGCGTTAAAATGCCTAAATCGTGCACATAAGGTGGAAAGCGTACGCGTTGATCGCTTTTCGTGAAACTGTTGGACGCTACAGCATGTATAAATGCATTAGATATCAGCCTTGCGAACCGCTTAGCTGCAATTCCTGTATAAATAGCTCTGCAGCAGCACTAAGTAAGCGCCTCGATACAGTAACTAATAGGTCAACAATAGCGGGACCCTGCGCACATGCGCACACTGCTATTACAATGTATTAAACCTACAATGTCTCCGGCATGCCGGGTTGGGTGCGACATTCAAAGATTCAGCTCTACGCTCTAAACTTGGTAACGGATAAAAGTGATTTTATGCAACTAGAGTAAGGGTTTAACAAGTTCAGAGTGTATGCACTCTAAAGTTTGTAACCCTTACTGTAATGAATGAATGAACAAAAACAAGTTGGTAACCCTTATTATAATGAATGAATGAACAAAAACAACTTTTAGTAGGTGCACACAAAATGGAATTTATTCGTTACCCAGTTCAGAGCGTACGCCTGGAATTGTGAAGGAATCCACGACTTGCCAGCGCTTGATTCATTATGCCAGCTCGATTACGGGGAAGTAACCTTAGAAGAGGGAATCGCGATACAAGATTGAAAAAGGAGTCGGCACCGTACAGGCTCCCGCTGTGCAAGCAAAAATTTTTGTAGCAGCACAG
>JALIZH010021593.1:0-25512 GCA_030522465.1 Rhipicephalus appendiculatus
ATACTCATGTAATATGATAATCATGTAATACTCATGTAATACGCTGCAAGACAATGTTTTAAATATTTTTCTGCAATCCTTTCAGACGCACAGAGAGCTTATTTATCGAAGGGCCTTAGTTTCTGTCCAGAAGGCGGTGGGTTGGATGAAATTCAACTCCTTAAGGACCTACACAACTTCACCCGAAACATGCGCCATGAAAGAATATTTCAGCGAACGCTCCAGTGACCATCTAAGCGAGCTTGTACTCCCTTGGGAGAAGCACTGGACCCCACCGCCACATGAGAGGTTCTTGGACCTTTTATATTAAGGCTGTACAACAAGATGTCATACGTTCTTACAAAGCTCTCGCTCCCTATCGACTTAACCAATCAACAAAACAAAAGAGGGCACATAGTTATTCCAAACAACGCGGAAACGGGACGCAGATCAGACGACACGCGCTGACTTCCAATAGGGTTTTATTGCGAGAACGTGAATTATACATTAAGAAAAAGACAAAAGCCGACACGCGATAAAGATGATAAAAAGGATGACTATGGATTCAGAGGCTTTTGAAGGTGTTAATTTTTGCAGATATGCAATTTCCTTTTCAAGTAACTGACGTGTCTAGTAATCACGTGCCTTCTCTTATGTGTTTCTGCCTATATATTTCGCGTTCGCGCAATAAAACCCTGTTGGAAGTGAGCGACTGTGTTGTGTGGTATCATGTGGGTCGCGTTTCTGCGCTGTTTGTAATAACTATGTGTACGTACGCCGACAAGCCCGCTTTACCACCATTTTAAACGAGGGCACTCGAAGAGCTAGCAAAAAATTAGCAGTTGTTCCGAGTACGAATACAACCGATGAGCGAAGCTCCTTAGAAATGGGAAGCAAACGACTATGTACATTTTGAAACGGTTGGCGGCGTCGGCGCTTAGATTCGGGCGCTCTAGCACGTACGGTGGGATCCTGTCGGCGTAACCTTTGTAGCTCCGCTCGTCGTGCTTTAACCGCAGGACCCTGTTGCCGGGCTCATCTTGCTGCCGCTGCTCTGGCTATGCGTTCCGCATCCTTGCCAAGCTGCTTATCGTCTTCATCATATTCACGTTTACGTTTCTGAGGACGACTATCCATATTCTGTGAGGAGCCTTAAGTAATGTCAAGTGGGTCCTTATTTTTTTTTATATATGTAGAAACATGGTTTTCAGTAAATTTTATTGTCGTTTATAAACGCGAACTGTTTTTGCGCCGCGCACCTTGTTTTTTGCGCAACGCGCGCCGAACGCCGCGAGTGCCTTGCACCGCGTGCCGTTTCTTTTTTCTTTTATTTTTTTCGTTGTTGTTGCGCCGGCGCCGCGAGGGAAGAGCGTCTACTGCTACCTTAGACAAAGCGCCCGTGCTGCGCTAGAATGATGGTTGTCATTCCACAATTCACGATGGTGAAAGTGAAGACGACCATTATAACCAGTTGTGCACAGAGCTTATTTCTTTTATTTAACCTCGAATTTCTGGTGCGCTAGAAGCAAACCGCTCGGCGTTCGGCGCGCACGGCGTTTTATTGTCTTTTTGAGCCGGCGACGCATCCAGGGAGCTTCAACGGCGAACGGGTGCCGGCCTAAGGAGCTTCGCTCCTAATAACCCTGACATCATGATCAAGCCTGCGGACAGAGTTTGCGCTATTGTCATTCTTCATCCATGTGACTATAATATTTTAAATATCATTCAATCGGAACACCGAAAGCACTGTATCCAAAGGTTATTCATGGAAAACTCCATACTCTGTAAGCATTAATAAGCATTAGCTTTGACGTTTTAAGTATAGGTAATTCCAGAGCCAATTGGGAAGGCAGCCGTACAACAAATGCCGCGCATGTCATCAAACTCCACATTGTGGTTCCATACAAAGGAGTACGCGTTGCATAAACGAAACCCCACGAGGCTGCATTCAAAAGTCAAACTCAGGATTGGCACTGATATGGCGGCATATAGGGAGCGTTTTAGCTGAATACTTTCTCAAATCGGTTCGCTCTTAGAAGACCTTCAGGTGACGAGCTTCACTTGCCATGCATAGGCATCTGCAGGCGGGGGGGGGGGGAGGCAGAGGGGAGCGACCGCCTGCTCCCCCCCCCCCCCCCCCAGTCATTTAATAATGGCACCAAGTCAAGGCTACATTTACGCTGTCGTACCTGTTGCGTCACTGTTTAATTTTCAGGGTTTTGATCACGCCATTTGCTGAAATAATGTCAGTCGAGAAGCCCTATTGTTGCATTCCAAAAATAGCTTATTTCCTGCTTTAACTCTCTCCCCTTCCCCCGGAAAGCCGGCGACCAACGGCAGGCCGCTGTCAGCAACACGTCATTGCTCCATTTGCAATCTCGTTTTCTTTAGGACTTTTCCAATAGACAGGGAGGGGGCGCTGCGGTGAAATCTTGCCCCTCCCCCCCTCCCGCTCTCACACTAACACAGAACTCTACGCACGCCTATGCTTCCATAGCTTAAATGCGAGGGAGTGCATCGAGTTAGCATGGAAGCCCGGCCTGCATTTTATTTTTATGTAGACTGTCTGTCGTTTACACTTTTGTAACATGTTTCTCTCGAGCGCAACGGGTGCGGTACTGTGTTCACGCGCCCGTAGTACTTCCACAATTTGCATATGCGAGCATCATCAACAGGTCAATGTTACGCACCTCATTCATTGCCCGAAAGCTAGTAAGCTGGGTTCGAAGGCTGTCGGGGACATCACGGGCGCCTTTTCAGGGAACAATTTGCACATATACGCACGCAAACGCCCCACGTCCGTGGTAAAATTTATGCATATTATCAATCATCTTACGAAGCTGAACGCGAGAAGGGCTTTTATGACCTGCCATCCAGAAAAAGAAAATATACCCCCCGGTAGCCATGAAGGAATCGTCGGGTCGAAGTAATGAATGCAAGACAAGCAAGCAATGTTACTGCACGGCACGCAGTTGCGGTGGCTGTCAGTTCCTGGCCGGATGCAATTAGACACGTTCTTGTGCGAAGTGTTGTTCATGAAATATTTTTCGAGGGTATTCCAAAACCGAGTTAGTATACTATCCTGAAATCAATTTATTTTGAGACCTTCCGCTGTGGCACTACATCTGTGGTGCAGTGGCAGAATACCTCAAGGTCGCGTATTCTTACTGCTGTTAACAACTGCTGACTCCCCACGTGCTTCAGTGGAGCAGTTTCTCTAGGAAAAGCTTCAGGATCGCGACATATCTTGCTTTGCACGAAGTCTTTTTCGAAGTGGCCTGTTTGTCCGTCCGATGTCGCCGTAGTCATAACAGGACACGTATGCCACCCATCTTGTTAATTTTCATAGAGAGCATGCATTGAAACAATTTGTCAGTTGTGCGAGGTTAAGATGCAAATGTGTTTCGTTATGAACCTGTGCGGTACTGTCATTTTCTTAACATGGCCATCGTTTGATAGCTCTAATGTGTCCTTTCAATGGAGTGAAACCATACTGAATCTGATGGCTGTAACGAGGTCATCCCAAGCTCGACCAATCCTACTTTTTTCCGCTGCAGAGGAAGAACACTTTGACCCAATTATGAAGCTTCCACCTATACCGATGAAGGTAATAGATGCGGAAAGTTCAAATGACATTGATTGCGAATTCACTTCGACCGTTGCCTATGGTTTCCTAGATTGCAATATTGCCAAGGACGATGTATGGCATTCTTATCATCAGCGGAAGATTGCGTTCTGGCTTACATGAAGTACTTGAGCAAATAAGCCCAAGTTCCATGTATTTTCTGATGCGACTTTCTGACCCTGGAAATCACCTTATTGTGTACACGCAATCTCATCAGCCCGTTCTCAGCAAATTTCAGAGACCGCCCTGTAATCTCATCAGCATGCAGTACCGAGCATTTGGCCTGTAAACGCTGAGCTGCATTATGGAACAACCACGCATACTGCAATCCGCGCCGCGAGGCTGTACGCAACGCAGACTTCGTGAACCAAAGGGTATGACCGTGTACAAACAATGCCGCTATTGCGTACAGGATCTACAAAGAACGAAGAGGAGGATGTGAGCATCGCATTGTTTTTTTACTGTGTTCCCGAGGACACGTCGATGTCTTCCAAGGCTATCACGCTGTTGTGGCAATAAGGCAGTTCCATGCTGCCTAGATCGCACAATTTTTCGTAATATTTCTTCTTTATTTTTATACTTGAATGTCGGAGATGCTAACATGAAACGCTCTATTGTTTCAATGCAATGAAACAAATGAATCTATGCATGATGCATATAATAGCAACGTATCGTGCGAAAATACGCCGTAAATTATCATGGGCGATCGTTGCACTCTTTCCGTGTTCGAAAAGTACAGTGCTTATGAAGTACTTGTATTCTCAATGAATTCTGGTCGGTGTAAGTATTCATTTCGGACTTTAAACTCGCCTGTATTTATCGCGCAACTTATTCTATTAGAGACATGGTAGGATATTATCGAATACTCCGTCATCACGGCAAACAGTCAGCTAGCGAAATTGTTATATATTAATAATATATACGTGAAAGTCAATAAATAGATCGTCTCAAAAAAAAAAGAAAAAAAAAGAAGCGTATACACGGCACGAGCTACTTTTGCAGCTGCACTTGTACATATCTGTCATCGGCACGCTATCCGTTTCCTTGATGGTCACAGTATGCTAAAGCCATTCTATTTCGGCTTGAAACTGGCGTCATTTTAGATAGCCGTGTCAGCATGCGTGCTTTTGAGCGTCACTCAAGCTGCCGCTGTCACGTGGTGCTGCAAGTCCTCGGTGAGCACTGTAGCTGCGGGGTCGTTCACGTCTTCCACCTTGAGATGACGCCTGATCAGACTCCAGCAGTCTTCGTTGAGGTCTTCCAACTGCATATGGCCGTCTTCGCGCCTTTCGCAAGGACACGCGGTCTTCGACAACGCCGGCCGCACGCATGAACCCATCCAAAGACTGCATGCCCTTTCAGCCCAGTTCGCACCAATGCTTCGGCGTCCGCTTCGCTCACTGAAAGTAGATGGGCGACCTCATGTGGCAGGGACGGTTGTTTGCCGATCCGCTCGAGGGCCTCTGCTCCGTACCTGCACGTGGAAAGCAAAAAAAAAAAAAAACTCAATCTGGGACCTCAGGGTTGAAAAGTACGGTATGGTCCGAGGTATGCCTTAAGGGGGGAACTTCATGTTAATTTATACTTTCTGGTGTTCCCTCTGGGTACACCTAACATTAAATTGTTGAAAACAGGTCACTGACCAATGTCAAAACGAAAGAAGATGACGTTTCGGGATCTGTACGGATCCCTGGTTTACAATGGAATGACCAGCGATCTAGGTCATTCGATTGTAAACAACGTATCCGAACGGATCCCGAAACGTCGTGTTGTTTTGTTTTGACAATGGTCAGTGACCTGTTTTTCAACAATGTATTTACATCTCCAGACGGTATTCCGTCGAACTCTCGAGTACCTAACATTAAATACGTGTGCCTTCTTTGGCTTGCCGGAAGGCTTAGACGTAGCAACACTCTAAAAAAACAAAACAGAGTTCGTGCCGCTCTTCCCGGTGAGCCCTGCTTTGCCTCGCATATGGCTCCTTTTAAGTACACATGTCAGCTCTCTCTTGGGTTCTACCCGGACTCTCCCACAAGAGTTTATAGTGATGTCCAAAGAGAGTTAACGTGACCCTTAAAGAGAATCGTACACCTGGCGAGTCAGGAGTCACGAAAAAATCGCAGTTTTAGTTAACGGCGAAGCAATCAATTCAATAGAAACAAAAGGTAAGGTTATACGAATTAAGGCTAGTGGCTAACTCTTGAATCCGATGTGGTGTAAGGGAATGCGGCCGCTCCTAGGGAGAAGTGGCTTTCGTGCAGTCCGTCCTCTCAACGCGACGCGGTGAGAGCACAGCACGTAGAAGGGTATACGAGCCGTTTGCTCGATGTCTACCGAGCGAGCGCGCGCGCCACCGCTCCCGACTAGAGGACACTTCGAGGCACCCTACACGCGACCGCGCTCTTATGATCAAAGTTCGCAGTTGCTACTTGAGCAAGGCACCCCCCTCCCCCCTCCCATGTTCCTTCGAGCTCGTTACGAAAAACGGGCGGGCATTTCCTCTAGATCTCCTTGAGTAGGAATCGATGGCAAGCCTCGCACGTGGACTGATGTTTTCGCATGCGCCCTCCGTGCAACGGAGATGCCCTGCCCTATTGCACCTCTCCTTTAGCCACGTTTGTCGTCAGCGCTCGCGAGCTTTTACTGGCTGGTAGAATATACGATGTGCGGAGTGATGTTATCGAATTCGACTTTATACGGAGAGCGATGGTGGCGCCAAAAGCAACCGTTAAACATTCCGAAAGAGTCCCTATAATTGACTTTTTTAACAGCGGAGCACTCTAAGCTTGCAGTAGCGCCGTTTCTCTACCGCACAGAACTGCCGAAGTGGAGGAGAACGCAGCTAAGGAAGGAGGAAATTAGAGTAGAGCTAATCAATTGAACGGTAGCTCAGGTGGAGTATAAAGTAAATGCATCGCAAAGCGTAGTATAGTATACCAAGGGCGTGGGTAAGCGAAGTGATGGGTGAGGAGAGATCTGAGGGTGAAGAGGATGGAAAGGAGGAAGAGAGCGGATGCAGCATATCATAGTCATGTATGGCAAAGTACAGCAAGGTGTGTGAAAGAGAGATGAGGCCGAGGAGAAGGTATGTAAGGTGAGGAGAAAATGAAGAAAGGAGGATGGGAGAGGGTAAAGCACATCATAGCCATGTGTAGTATAGTATAGCAAGGAACGGGAAAAGAGAAGTGAAGGTGAAGAGCAGTGACGTGAGGGTGGGATGGAGAGAAAACAGGAGGGAAACCTATAGCATTGTTTAGCGAAGGCTATTTGAAGGCTGCAGACATGCTAGGCCAAGGGCGCCGTCTATGCTGTTTTTTTAGCCTTCGTACCACCACTAAGTAGCTGCGGTGTTATTTTTTTCATTTTCTGAGTGTATTGCACATGCGAAAGACGTACCTTTGTAGGCGGCTCTAGGCGCAAGCATCGCGCACTTAAATCACGGCATTAGCATTTGTCGGTAGTTCAGTTAATTATGGTGCAAAAAGTGGCCCGAATGGAGTGCATTGCAAAAGTACCATTCTCAAGTTCTTGCACTGTCGTAAGTGGGTATGAGCTCTAAGCGCAACGTCTGTCAAATCTTCCGTTTAGGCGTACCACCGGTTTGCTGTTGGCTAGCGATTTGATTAAGTTAACTCGCCTATTTATTGCTCCAATGCTGATACTTTGACTAATCTTGAAATGCATGCGTCTGGAGTAAAAGCGACCGGAAAGTCATTTTAGAATTATCTGCCCATACCTATTTCTAGAGAATTGTGAACGCATTGTGTGAAACACGCGAGGCAGTATAATTTATACATGTGGCCATTAAAACTCTATTATTGCAATAGCAATCCTGTAAACATCTTCATGCGTGTCCAGACAACATGCAGCGTTCCTGATATTACTGGTTCTGCGATAAGCCAGCGCCAACTTCGCGCCGGGCACTCGCGGCGGCTGAGCTAGCATGGAGACCTGACTTGAGGAATGCGCAAATGAGGAGTGCGCGTATCGACCCTTTAGCCAAGGCCTGGCCTGGCTAACCATGAGGTGCACTGTTATGTACGCGAACAAGAAGCCACGATGCAGCTTTGAAGCTTCTACGCGAAGCCAATTTGTCTGTGCCTGGAAGCACACGGCGCAAAGACTTTCTCGTTCTGGCATGACACGGAAGAGTGCGGATGCTCTGAACAGTGCCGGTGCTGTCACGTATACTACGCATCTATTAAGAACAGCGAACGCAAACATGCTGTTAGTCGCAAGCAGTAGACGAAGCAACGGAACGATCTGCAGCTGCTCGTCGGGTTGCGTGACAGTATAAAAATATGGAGGTTAGGTTCCTGCAAATCTTTTGGCAGCATGCCACTTTCCTCAATATGAGCAGCACGGCTCACGAAAATATGTCGGCATTGCCGTTATTATCAGCCTCCACGCCTTGATAAGTACGCTCTGTGCGTGCACATGCGAAGCGCGGGCTTAGCCTTCAACACGGCGGGAATGTGCCCTGCGGCAGTTAGATGGCAGCAGATCTTGCATAAAGGTATATAGCACGAAGCCCCATACAGCAAAGAATGCTGCTTTGTATGAACCAAATAACGTTTCGAAGCACTTAAGCAGCGGCGTGCGAGCGCGCGTCTATTTCATATTTGACGTAAATCACGCGCTTTCGTGTTTTTTTTTTCTCGAAAAAAAAAAAAAAAGCCAGGAAGACCTCAGCTCGAAACAAATGCTTGATTCGGAGGTAATTTGAGGCGGCCTTGAACTGAAAGCTCACATTTTGACGATTCGAGCAAGAATAAAAAAGGTTAGCTTATTAAAGTTAATTAGTGCTTAGTAATGACAAAATACATGTACGTGCCAGTGTTGTGCAAGTTCCTCTAAAACATCAACGACAGCTCGTTCCTCGTTCCTTCCCAACTTTGAAACGAGTCCCCGTTACAAGTTTCTCAAATGCGAAAGGAACTCGTTACGGTTACATTTCGATGAGCGGAACGTGTCGTTACATTTGCTGTGAGTATTTAATAAATACATATTGTTGGATAATCCGGAGGCGAAATAAAGTAACCAATTTAAAGCTCACATCCAGCTATGTACAGTAAAATCTCGTTAATTCTGATTTCCCTAGACCGGAAAAAATGTCCGGATTAGCGGAATTAGGAATTATCGAAAGCATCAAAAAAACAATAAACAAATGTGTATTACATCAGTACACTTTGATTTTTTTTATAAATACGTAAATGTTGTACTTATTTTGCGTAAGAGCAGCTTAAAAGCCGCACTTTGCGTCACCCTGCGACGTCTTTCAGAGCGCGACCATGGCGCGAAATCCCTATGCCTGAATTAGCTCTAAACGTGACCTGCGCACTACCTAACTGCTACCACCGCCATCTCACGCAGTTCACGATACTTTTAGGGGCGAAGCTCCTAAGGGTGTGGCTCTGTCCCTCCTCTGTAGTTGTCGTAGTAGTAGTAGTAGTAGTAGTAGTAGTAGTAGTAGTAGTAGTAGTAGTAGTAGTAGTAGTAGTAGGTAGGTAGGTAGATAGCCACGTATAATGGAATGTACCCACTCCAACGTGATAAAGATGACGATGACACAGTATAGTGGAATGTACCCACTACACGTGATAACGATGAAGTATAAGCGCATTCCAGTATAGTGGTATGTACCCACTACATGTGATAAAGATGACGATGACGCCTGATGACCATGAAGATAAACTCTTGGCCGATCCCCCCTGAGTGGGTAGGTGCCAATCATACCAGCATCATCATCATCATCATAAGCGCGTTCCAGACCACGCATTCTCTTTCTGCCATAGATGAAAACGATCGAGCTTCGCCCACTCATCATCATTCATTTCGTGGATATGGCGTGATTTTTTTTTTCGCCGGTAAACGAAAGAAATATGCCGCAGCCGCTGAAGCCTTGCTCGCCTACAACGCGGTAGCTGTTGGCGAGCACGCCTTTTCGAATGTCCGCGACTAACAAGTGTCACAAGCAGTGGTAAACTGAAATAGGCAGTGACCCGTTCTGGCTTTCCTGTCGTTACCGTATAGCTCGCAGTGATGACGTTTGCGGATTCGAACTGCGCCGTCTCACTTCGGTTCTCCTCGAACGTCGTTTTCGCTCCTGTGCGCCGCGCATTTGCGGTAGTTCGCGCTCGGCGCACTCCCACAATAATCTGTATGGCGGCCTATTTGACCAAATTAACGAGAGTTTGATGCCATTAAACAATGTATATGCTGGCTGAGACCGGAGAACACGTCCAAACTGTCCGATTCTCCGTATTAACGAGGATCGAATTGACGAGCTTTCGCTCTATTATGCGAATTAACATCGCCGACAGCATATGTTATACGTGGGTAAACGGAATCTAAATAAAACGCTCCAGGCAGAATTTCTTAGAGGCCATCGACCCTACTACAGACAACTGTAACTGCAGCTTTCGTGCTCGTCTGTTTCAAGTCCATCAGATGTGGCACTTTCCACGTGGTTCGTCAAAGGCGCAGTCCGGATACTGCGCTCCAGATATTCAAAGAGTAATCTCCACCATTGCAGCAATATAATTAAAAATCTTGCGCAGGAACCCACATCGAAAGGGACAATACTTAAGCGTTTAATCAGTGCGGATTCAATATTTCAGTGCGAGTAGAAAATAATTGAGGAGAACTTCTTCTTGGCCTAGTTCGTGTTGTTTGCTGTATGACATATTGCCGCTAATAAAACACGCACACAAGTGAGACACGAATAGGACGACAAAACGGGCGGCACCAGTACTCCGTCATTTGCTGGGCCAACCGTCTGGAACATTTCAACTTATGTTCCGCAAACCAAGGGGGGATCCTTTGCGTAGTGGACTACCCGTAGCCAGTCGTTGAGCAGACGGACTTGCCACCACAGTTCAGAGCGGAGTATTTTGCAGATACGTTTAGCATGTCGCATCGATGGGGCCACATGTCCAAAAAGCGAGGCAACTTCGGGAAAAATAAGACCCTCCTTGAGGCAGAAACCAACGGTACTGGAAATATACTTGAGGAGAACTTCTTCTTGGCCTAGTTGGTGTTGTTTGCTGTATGACATATTGCCGCTAATAAAACACACCGGCTGGGCTACCTCACTTATGTTCGGTAGCCCAGCCGGCTCCCTCACCGGCTGGGCTACCGAACTGCGATTTGCTCGTCAGTCATATCGTCGCCGCTTCGTGTCGTGCAAGGTATGTTGGTTTCTGCCTCAAGGAGGGTCTTATTCTTCCCGAAGTTGCCTCGCTTTTTGGACATGTGGCCCCATCGATGCGACATGCTAAACGTATCTGCAAGATACTCCGCTCTGAACTGTGGTGGCAAGTCCGTCTGCTCAACGACTGGCTACGGGTAGTCCACTACGCAAAGGATCCCCCTTGGTTTGCGGAACTTAAGTTGAAATGTTCCAGACGGTTGGCCCAGCAAATGACAGAGTACTGGTGCCGCCCGTTTTGTCGTCCTATTCGTGTCTCACTTGTGTGTGTGTGTTTTATTAGCGGCAATATGTCATATAAAAAATAATGCTCAGGATACACATTTGCAACTTAGTAAAGTCCCCTCGTTCGCAGTCACCGAACATATTTCTGTATGTTTCTTTCTCTGTCTTTCTATCTTTTTCTCTCTTTATTCCCTTTCATTCTCTCTATTTTTCTTTATATTTATAGAATGTTGACGTGTTTATCACTCCTTACGGCCGCTGTCTAGCTCGTGGCATCGTATTACCCTCCTATCTAGTGCGGTTCAAAGACAGTGCTGTGGTAATCATCGGCCTGAACGCCACCACTTTCTCTTTCCCTATCTTTGCAAACTGTATTCGTTCTCTCGCCTTCTATCACTTTCTCTTTCTTCACTTTCTATTTCTATCTCTCCACCCCCCTTGATATACTGTCCTATTCAAGGTTGCTATGCTCTTGTAGTGTGAGAGCATGTTGCAGAAAAACGCATAGCCGGTGATTTCCTCAAGATCAGACTTCATTAATATGGTCCACCCAGCAAAGAGACGTATACGAGCAAATGAAAAGTCAGCCAGAATGGTATTTGCATTGGTGAGGTGTTTATTCTTATCGTCGTTCAAGTGTATAACTGCAAATGTCCGTTATTTGATGTATTCGCTCTATAGAGATGAATGCGAATTGCCTTGTGCTGTGTGTTCGTCCCTGGGTCACAATACGGGAGGAATGAACATGTTAGTTCTCTGTATTGAATTGCTTCAAAGTGTCATGCTTATGTTAAATTTAATACCATGAAAGAAAAAAAAATCTGGATAGCCGAGTGGTAGCAATGCTCGCCTTCAGATCGTGGGTAAGCGGCTTCGATTCTCGCCTCGCCGAATTTTTTTGTTCGCCAAGAATTTCAGTCTTGCTTTCTCTATATATCGTTCTTTCGCTCTCCCTGTACTCGTCCTCACGCCTGTCAGAGTTATTGCATCCCACGCCGGACAAATCAGGGCGCGGGATCTGGGAGCAAAGGAGAAGAGGAAGAGGACGAAGAGCGCGCGTATTGGTTCATGATCATGATAATTTTATTTCTACGACACACGTCAAACCTAGAGTGCAGCAGCTCTGCTGTAAAAAATTGACTGTTCCTCCCGCATGTGGTTAGTCTCGGCGTCTTTCGCTTCCCTGCGCCCCCGGCGGGTGCCTTCAAGTGAAAACCGGGATGCATCACACTCATGTGACAAGCGAGCGGTACATTTTTGCGCTTCACGGGGTCGCCCATCCACCGTGTTCAGCATGATGTGCTGCGTGCGGGCGCCTCTTCAATGCCGTGGAACGTTGACAGAAAGAACGCCATTCCCTCTATAGTTCCTTCGTAAACGTAACGAGTTACCGTTACAGTTCCACCGATTATGATTGGAATGGTGACGTTCCTCCGTTCCTCCCAAAAGGAACTATTTCCTGGAACGTCGTTCCTTGGAACGCCGTTCCGTACAACACTGTCACGTGCACACGGCTACCACTAAAGTAAGTCAGGTAGAACCTTCTTGAAGCTGATGTTTTTTTTATATTTTGGTCTGAGTTAGTTGGGACACCCGGTATATATACCAAATAGCCCATATACACCGCATACCGCAATGCTCTGAGAGTGTGCACATAATTGTTACTGCAACAAATATTTGCAGACATTAACTGGAATCAGCTCGCGCAGGACCAGGTGACCTGGGGATCATTGGGATAGGCCTTCGTTCTACGGTGGAGATAATATTCTACGACAGTGACGCTGACGATGGATAAATAAATTGTTCAAATCAAGCTAGTTGGCTGATCTATTGAAGGCGTACGTATACTCCACACTTACCTGTCGACTAGAGCCCCATTAAGGTACCGAGCCGCTCGAGCAACGAGATCCGAGTTGCGCCTTGTTGTGTCCGAGATGACGAACCAATCCTTGCTCACCCCGCCCCGTGTGAGCTCGCAGCCATCGAGAGTCAGGCGCAGCAAGTTGTAGTTGGACTCGATCCCATCGCGTAGACGTCGAACAAAGGCAGCAGCAACTTCGTCATCCCCGACTCCCACGTGGACCCTCCGAACGTTCTGGCAAGAATTCAATGTGTCTGCCAAAAACTCTATTTCCGGTTCGCTCATGAACCTCGTGACGACACGGAGCTCGTTCACGCTGGTGTTCCGTCGTAGCGATTCCAAGATTGCTGCCCAGCCAACCTCTACCGCTTCAGGAAACAGCTCACGCAGCCATATCTTCAGGTGCAGCTCCTTCAGCGCAGACGTTGTTGCGATGTAGTGAGCAATACCAGAGCTGAGAATCTCGTCCACGTCCGGAATGAATATCTCCAGGTGAGCCGTGGTCACATGAGTAAAAGATGGCAGACGTCTAAATAGTTGAGGTACTTCTCCACGACGGTCGTGATAAGGGAATGAGTGGAATTTGGAGAACGCTTTACAGCCTAACATTTCGTGCTGGTCGAAAACATACAAGGTTGTGTCGAAAGACACTTGCTCCTCCATCCCTGTCCTTCGAAGAGCACCGCACAGTTTGTCCCACAAGTAACGATCGCCGCAGTAATGCTTGATGGTCAGCTTAAGGGGTCTTGCCCTTGATGACAGGCGCAGGAAAAGCTCTTCCCACTGTTCGCTTTCCCAAATTCTCAGGGGTAGCGTGACCGCTTCAAGTGTTTCATTTTCCGCAAGTGCAGGAAGCCAGGCGCTAAAATCTGTACGACATGACGTTGCTGAACCTCCTGCTTTGCTCACCGAAGAATCGTACGTCAAAGCTGAGATCTTCAGTACGCGCAAAGTGTGGTTGTGGGCCAGAACCTTAGCCATCATAGCAGCACTGTCTGCATCTACGTCAAAGTCATCTAGGGTGATTTCTGCGAGAATGGTGTTCCTCAACAGTCCTTCGAGCACCCACTTCAGGGAAAGCTGCCTAACCTCATTTGAAGCTCCGACGGCCAACTTCTTGAGTACTTTTGCGTCGGCGAGGAACTTCGCAAACGAGCCACGGTGTTCTGGGCGAGCTTCACTAATCGCGGTACTGTGGAACGAAAGCTCCTCGAGAGTGGAGTTTTCCACCAGAGCCGCCAAAAAGATAATTGCGCTTGCGCTATTCATATTCAACTTGGGAATTCTCAAAGCTGTAAGCTTCGTCGACGTTCGCAGTAGCTTCGCGAGCGCAGCAGCAAACTGCACCGGACACATGCATTCGGTCAGGCATTCGACCTCTTTCAAGTTCGGGAGGGAGGTTATTGCCGAATAGATGTCCTTATGCTGGGCGAATGTGCTGATGTTCAAATTCAGGAAACGAATGAAACGGTTCCCACGTAACGCATCGCAGAAGCGCGTTTCCGATTCCTTGAAGCTATCGGTGTCGATATGAAGAGCGGTCAGGCAGCGATGCGTCGAGAGCAGCTTCTGGACCAGTGTCGTGGCCTGCAGTACTTTCGCATTCGTTGGATGAAGAAAAGGCTGTGAAAAGCTCACAAGCGAAAGTCCTTGTACGGTGTGTCGCAATTCAAATCGAGCGCCCCACAGCAGTTTGTTCCATGCGGACACTCGTTGTGGAGGACAGTATGCTCGTTTGCCAGCGTCCTCGCATTGAGTTGTCTGTTTGACGGCTTCAACCGCACACCAGGCTTCGATGCCCTCTAGGTCGTCCAAGCAACAAGTCTTCGACGTCGCCAGCTCCGACCCACTAGGTGCATGCTTTTCGCTCTCTGGCAATCCGGGTCTAGCCATTCTTTCTGCACAAGAAAACAGTATTTATAGGTCAAGATGCCAGAGTAGTATATAAGACATATGTAAAAGTTGTTACGTTGATTAAAAGGAGTACCTCAGGTTGGTAACTGCAACAGGGCCTGACTGATTAAATACTATCTACTCTGTACCGGCGAAGTGGTAGATACAAGATGCTTTATCCAAAATATGTCATTGAGTTTCTTTCAGCAAAGGCCCTGTGTTCCCTCCATACGCAGGGCTAATCGACGTTGTGGAATTATTACTGCAAATAGGTGGCTATCTAGAATTTTAATGTTTCCTCATAATGCCAGTATTGCTATGCCGTGTTTGTTTAACGGAAGTAGATTTATACACGCTTAAATAAAGAAAGTAACCGATTACAATTGCTCGACACATACGCACTTGACCACATACACCATTTGCTTCGCTATTACTTAAGTACCTTAGCTTAATTGATTACCTAAAAGTAAGCAGTTAATTAAATGCAGTCGCTTACTTTTGGCACAACTCGCCTCCTATGAACATCCAAGCATAATGAATGTGCACAGAATAGAACTGACTGCATTTCGAATGCGTCCATGGAACCCTTCGAACATCATAAACCTTCACAACGAATATATCTCATGATTTTCTTCTGCAGAAAGCAATGACCACACTGGCAAAATGCTTCGCTGGGCCTGCTCCAGGCACGGTGGTGTTGTATGTACAGAGTTCACTCCAAAAGATAGTAACTCAATGGTACGAAGCTGGCGCGTGCAGTGCCTGTTAACTGAAACGCTTAGTTATCGCTCGGGCTCCTATACTCTGTCTCACCACTACGGTTCAGCACTGCCAAAGCTACCGGGTGTAAGCAAGGCACATGCTTGCGCAAGAAAACATAGTTCCAGATAGAACTGCCTTGCAATTGGCAAGGTTGAGATATTTGCCCTTGTTTAGCATCTGCTGCTGCACATCAATAACTAATATGTTTATGCTTCATCGCATTTACGTCGTATTTCTTTAATTGTTCGTATCAGTAACCGCCGGTAACTGTGGTTAAAAATCAACATGGCAGCGCCCATGCAGACTCGACCGCCCGCTTCGATCCGAACTTGCCCTTGACGCTCACCCAGAGCGCTCACAGAAACAAATGAATGGTGTAATTGGCTATCGCTTTGTGCCATCTCACGATCAGGACAAAGTATCAGGTAGGTTCTTTCGTTATTGGCGAGATAAGCTGTTTCTTTAACCACGCCTGCTAAGCCTAACACGCCGAGAATTTGATAGTGGTTCATGGAAATAGCGCAGTTTAGTCACGTATACATTGCTGCCGAAGCGCCAAGACATAAATAGAGAGCAAATACAAGCGTAAGTCTGGAACTTACGGGCCAGAGAGCGCACGACGACGACGTGATAAACTAGAGGCGGAGGGCAGCAGCGTCGTTGTGGGCAGCCATGTTCTATTTTTTCGGCCCTGCCGTCTGCTCGCCGAACGTGTGCGCGCCAGACGCCAGGGGGGACGCTTAGCAGACGACGCGGCGCGGATGAATACATGTGGAGGGGCTAATCGCCCTTCCTATTGGCTAAGGGACCCTGTAGCCTCCACAGTGCTGAAGGGAACTTCTGAGACAGAGTATAGATGGTAGTCTTGGTAAGACAAACCAAACCGAAAGAAGTTGTCCAAATTGTTTGATGGCGCTGGCAAACGGAGGATCTGGAAGTGCAACCAGCAGCACTCAAGATAAGCTGCCTCTCCTCTTCGTAAGAGGAGGTTTCAATGAGGGCCGGGATGTGAAGTGTATCGGAATATTAGAAACCTGGTATTGTTTTCAACAAGAGTGAATGGAAGGCGAGCCAGAGGTGAGTGACAGTTCGAGGATGGCGTTCGCAGAAGGGCGCGAACAGGGGCGAAGGTCATGGTATCGTGGCTTTTCTATTGCACAAACCAGCGCCTGTTCCAGTACCTCCAGCGTGATATCAGTACGTTTTTCGGCACTGGATCACAGTGTTAACATTGGTGCACGCTGGGAGTCACTGGCACTTCGGTGAGTGCACTGGGAAAGAGCTGGGTCGCACTGGTAGGGGCGCTGGCGTTGGCCGCTGTGACCCTGGCGCGTACAGCGGCCAAGTGCCAGGTCCTGACTTATCAGCGCAATCGACGGAGCGCTCACCGCTATCAAATCACCCCTCTTCATCTCAGAAGCGTCGACAATCAGCCTCGAATTCGCGCTTTCAGAAGGTACGCCTCGGTACCAACGAGACCGAATTCAGTTACTTGGCAAATCGTCTGTCGCTTACATTTTGCCATGTTGCATAAAATTCCTCACTAGATGAAATAGCGGACAAGGCTGACGCAAACAGGGGAAACAAAAATGATAAATACTCACCGCTAGCAGCCGCAGTAACAACTCTGGCTCGTCCGCTTGCTTGCTTGCTTGCTTGCTTGCTTGCTTGCTTGCTTGTTCCTGTCGACTTGGCTCTTACCCACTTCGGGGGATTGGCCATGAAGCCGGCGGTTAATACAAGGGGAAATATTTATTTTGAAAAGGGATGTGAAGGAAATCGATCGCCACTGGAATAACAAAAAATTTAAGAATGACCGGACTATATAGAATAATAAAATAATGTGGAAATCAATGAACTAATGAAAGGGAATTTTGAAGTACGAAAAATTGATAGCTACTTCACTTCGTTGACCTTATCTTCGCCAGGGTCGTGACTTATCAGGATGATGATAGTTTTGTGAAAAACTCCAAAACGAGATTTTGACGCTAAGCATGACTTTTTTGTATTAATACTTCGGCTTCTGCGGGGAGTTGTTGTATTATGAAGGAGGGCTACCGGCATTATCCGCTGGACTAAAAAATACCTCTGTCCAACAAAATAAATGCCGCAAGCAAGAAAGTGCTGAACTTTTACGTGCGTGCTTTATGTTGCTACGGGAAACAAGAAGAAGCGCGCGTGCAACATTTTCATAGCGCTGATGCACTTCCCGCACTGTGGCTGCCTTAAATGAGTGACTATGCTGCATTTAGGGAAAATAAAAAAAATAAAAAATGAAGGTACGTATTCGTGCAAGCAGTATAGAAGAGGGCACAGAGTTCTGTTTAGGTTCAATATGCGGAAATACAGGCCTTTTTGGATAGCCAGATTCTTAAGAACTAAAAGTTACTTAAGTTCATACACAGCATTGTTAGTATAGTATAGGCAGGCCACAATCCAAACGCGTACGAATAAAACGAGAAATTATGTGAAGCAGCCTCACGTTGCTATTTCATTGCTTGACTATTTCATTGCTCTATAATACGTTGCTATTTCATTGCTCTATAATAGGTTTGGCATAATCGGCACCGTTTAACATGTCTTCGCGAGAGTAAGTCGGTGAATATGCTAGAAAATTCAATATCATAACCGTGTCGCGCGTCACCTCGCCTCCGATTAATCTCAGGGTCTGATCCAAGCCATTCACTTCTAATCTCTGCTGTCTCACTCGAGGCTCTGGATTCTTGTTCTTGTTCTTGTTCGCCTGTTATCTATGGCGCACACCCACTGTGGGGGATTGGCCAAGAATGGAGTGGTTTTATAAATTAATATGGAATTTTAGAATAAGGAGGCTATAGGCGTGTAAACACCATTATATCCGTATTAAAAAATATTAGGGTATTGCTTTATTTTATTACATTTTATTAAAAGAAAAGCGTCGTTGTGTTTTTGTTGTTTTTTTTAGAAATATATAAATTAGAATTTGCACCATAATTTTCTATGCAATCTCTAATCTTGCTATTCTATAGCTCTGTGTTCCCTAGACAGCCTCTTCGTTTTTAGTGGACCGGATGTGAGCGGTGTTGTTTGCCCATGCTTCTTCATCTTTTAGTGCACCGGAGCTGAGTAGTGGGACTTGGCCCAACTTCTGACGCATACACCCGCTAGGCTAGTTGTTGTTGTTGCTCCCTCTCGTATGGCTCATACCCACACTGAGGGATTGACCAATAATTATATGACTTCTTCAAACATTTTGAATAATAGTTACTGATAAACAGAAAGAACACATACGCCAAAAGGAGAGTGCAATAATCGTTTTTTCGTACATTCAGATAAGACACTCTAATCGTTGTACAGAATAGAAATTAGAATAGCGAAATAAAAAAAATAGCCCAATCTTTGTTTAACACGAAATCATTACTTTTATAAGAATACTTATACAAGTAGCAATTGGAAAGTCGCATTCATTTTTTTCGCCAAGGTAAATACTAATGGCATCGAAAAGCGTCCCTGCGGCTGAAGCCCAGAGTCGAAGCACCGAAGGTGAGTACATTGTCAATTGTTAAGTTCAGACCCCAGGTTAAGCAAACGGGATATCAAGAAGTCCTTTCCTTAGTAACATGTAGCGGCGACATGATGAAAACATCTCCATTGAATCCATTTATAATCAAAAGTGACATAGGGGCGATATCGCCCTTGACCATCCCTGTGTGAATATAGATTTAGCCAGGGCACACGGCGTCGTTATCTAGTATGTCTTCCAATGGTTCTAGTTTGACACGACTGGATTTTCCAGGCAAATTTTCAATGACTAAATTCTGTCCATTACGTCTTTCATTCTATGGCGCCTGCACGAAATGAAATATATTTAATCGCAGTTATGTTGGCCACTACAGGAATGAGAGAAAGTATCGGACCATTCAATGCCAGCTCGCGCTTGCGAGTCGGCCATTTCATTTATTTCTAATCCACAGGAGCCAGGTACGCACAACAACTTTTAAGAGCTTCAGCTGAGGAGAAACTAGCGTAAGGAGCGTCTCGAAGGCAGATGATTTTAATATAATTGTTGGGGTTAGACGACCTAAAGCTAAAACCATGGTATATGATTATGAGGGCGCCGTGGAGGGCTCTGGAAATTTCGACCGCCTGGTACTCTTCAACGTACACCTAAATCTTAATAGACGTGCCTCAAGCATTTTCGCTTCCATCGAAAATGCGGTCGCCGCGCCGGGATTCGATCCCGCGACCTTCGGGTCAGTAGTCCCGCACCATAACCAATTGACCTCTGTGGCGGGTGGCGGTTTATTTTGATGGAGCTGTAAGTTACGTACTGTAAGTCCTAAGCCACAACTAATTTCACTCGGCTTGTCACGGGCTATCCGTATTTTGTTCAACACCACGTGGAGATACACAGCGAAACTCGCTCGACTAGGCCAGTAGATCTTTCGCTTTAAAAAAAGTTCGCATCATTATAAATGCATATTCAGATCGACTTAACCGAAACCTATTAAATAAAAAAAATGAGTGCGCCATCAGGATGTGTAAGCGACAAGGCAGTGTTGGAAAGGGCGACATAATTTGTTAGCTACAAACATAGGGAGTCCTAAACACAATCGTAATACTCCTCACTCCAGCATAGCCAGAGACTCAAGTTTATGAGCAGGGCCACCTGTGAATAATACATACCAGAATTCTAATATTGGGCTCATGTGAGCTTGAGATATCATCGCCAGTGTGTTCCTACGAAGTTTACATTTCCAATCGTACGAAATTCCGGTACAGTTTAATGAATATTCTATTTTGTTTAGAAGGTCACGACACAGTGTTAATCTGAATAAAATTACACCATCTCCGACTAAAGGGAACCATGAGGGGATGCGAATCAGCATTGGGGGGTGCACACCAAGTTTCCGTTTACTTTCACGCGGCTGTCGAAGCCAAGCGTCGGCGTCCAGCTACCGCTTCCGCTACAGAGAGACAACGCTAGTCTGCGGCGAGGGTAGCGAGGCTTTCGAGACAACTGCAGTGACCGGGAACCGACGGAGTGACCACACAATTCAAGCGAGACTTCCTCGACCGAGCGCACGCGCGTATATGAAATGGGGGGGAAGGAGAGGAGGGAGTGGGTTTACAGGCTGCAGCGCGGGGGGAGAGGAGAGGAGAGAAGGCGACCGAACGCCTGCGTAAACGCCCACGTAAAGGAGGAGAGCGCGCGGCTGCAGCGCGGGGGAGGAGGAGAGAAGGCGACCGAACACCTGCGTAAAGGAGGAGAGTGGGAAGAGAGAGCAGCCGCATGTGCAGTAAGGGTGGTCAGGACGCACACCACCACCGGATTGAACTCCGCTCTAAGCTGCTTCGCATCTAATAACGTTTTTATCATAGGAACTGTCATTCCTTCCGGACCTTGAGCTGACGAGGGCAAATCTCGAACCACTCGAGCTAATTATTCCAATGCCACTTGTGTAAAATTCATCGTTTACGCTGGTATTTGCAAAGTTATACGACCTCGCTGATGTAAATCTACACTTCGGGCCTTTAGCTATGGCTTACAAAAATTGCTGCATTACATATAACGACATGATTTCGCAATCTATATTAATTGGGGACGCCAGAATTTTAAGTTATCTCATAAACCTCAACAGCACATTTTTGTTGCCAGGTTTCGAATAGGTAATCATATTGTTCTCTATGATATTCTTCTTTAGCTACAGAAACTGTGCGTTTAAATACTGCAGCATAAAATTTGTAATCAGGCCAATTTTGGGGGGCAGTGGTTATACATAATCTTTTCCCAAGCTACCTGTCGTCGTCGGATAGCGCGCACACTCTGAATACCACCAAAGGACTGTAGGGAGGGCTTTTTGGAGATTTCAACAACAAATTTTACTTGTTTGTACGTTGTTTTCATAAACGCAGTTAGTCTCATAGCTTTTATATCTTCTCTCTATCTACAGAATAAATAATCGAAGCAGTTTCTGGGTCGTTTTTTAAAGTTTGTTATAATTAATAAATAGAGTCTCAGAAAGCGACGGGGTTATTGGGCAGATAGTCTGAAATATTTCGGGCAGATGATCATTGTTGGTGGCACAGTCCAAGGGTGTCCGTGATAAAATAGTAAGTGAAGAACTCACAAAATTAGGTCCAAGGCTGAGCGGGATCCATTACATATAAAAGTAGGCATTCTAAAATTGAGGCAATACAGGTTATTATCTGCTCTCCGCTCCCACAAGCGTTTGCCACACCGATCGTTTCGAACACTCCAACAGGTAGGATGCCAGTTGAAATCACCCACCAGAATTTTATCTTTTCACAAATATGTGACTGCGATGTCCAGACGCCGAGTATCTTCAACACCCGTAGGAAAGTATGTATTCATTAACAATGAAGATAGGGAGCTTCTTTATTTTTGCGTGGACTGGAAGTCAGCAGTGAGGCTTGCTCCATTTATGTGGCACATACTCACTAGCAGCTGCGTTACGTTCCGCAGGGATTAACTTCTACCTTAAACAGCTCCGGTGTTAATCATCAAACACAGTGTGAAAACACACGACTGTCGCTGAAGGCCAGGACCTCATACATTTGCAAATTGCGCTTTTCTTGCTTGTAATACGAACGCTCGGCGGGCCTCGTGCATTTATTTGGCAACGGAGGGCGAGTATGCTATGAGAAGGCCGCAGTCAACTCATTTATTCACCGACAATCAGCCGCTGTGTATACATTTGAATACGCGCTGCCGACCGCCTGTCCGCACTGCGGCGACGGCGGCGCTATATCCAGCCCGATTTCGTGGCGGGGAATAGTTGGGATGGAAATATGCCTTTGGCTTGATATCTTTGCTAAGTCAGCTTATGTTTTATATGTTTTTTTTTTTCAACAGGGCTGGCTTGTGAAGCACGGCGGCGTCGGCTTAAAGGCTGTGGTATATTTGCAGCGTCTATTGTCACATAGCCTATGTAGTCATATCTTCTTTGTTAGCCTTGCCGTATCGTTCATTACGCACTGATAATCATAACGTGAGAGATTTCATAACGGTTTTATGTCCCCTTTCTCGACATGTGCTGAAATGCGGCGTCTTCTCCTTTCGCAAGCGCTGTCCGTCTTCTTCTACAAACGAAAACTAAAAAAAAAAAAAAAGAAACAGGTCTTCACTCTGAATAAGAGAATTGCCCCAAACACTACAGTATCATGCCTAAAACCACGTGCCGATCTTGCCTAAAGCCACTACTCAATGTACAGGTCGTAAGTCCTATATCTGCACATTTATCTGAAGGATATTTGCACTCGCACCTTTTGAACTTCTGAGAATCGGCTCTTATCAGTTCTACAGCCACTCAGATAAGCCATGCCCGCTATGGACACGTCGTAAATATGCCTCGCCTTTCTTATATTGCTGTTTGCGAGCTCTACAGTGAGAACCAAGTGTAGGTAGTGATGAGCATATTGCGCAATATGATATCAGCGACTTCATTTGAACTAGCTCTGAGCCCCTTATTTTTATTGTTATAATTTTATGTTATTAACGTAACACACGTACTTAAGTTTCCACGAGAACTTCCGACAAGTATGAAGAACATACTTCAGCCACCACAGTCTGAAGTACTGCACCAGCTGCGTTTCCAAACTTATATAGCTTATCACTACGAAAGTGTATTAAAGTTAAACAATTATTCTTGCTCTGTCATACTTATTTTGTCTTGAAATATTTTTTTAATCTCGAAAAGTATACGAACCATTCTGAAACGCAATGCAGTCGCAAGACAGCCTGCACACGTATAATTTATGAGCCAAATCTTACAATCTTGCGGCGTGCTTTCTAGTAGCCCACTTCTGTGAGCGCGCACAGCGTTTTCAGTAGACAGGGTAAATTTCGCATAGGACTGCCTCAGTATCATGTCTTCTGACAAGGCTACAGTTTTTTCTTGCCTTAGAGTCTTCCTACTGTAACAACTTATGGGAATTATGGGAATCGATGATACGCGAAGCAGGCTGCGGGAAGTTGGCTGTGCCGCATTTTTCATATTCAGTTATGCATTATGTAGGTATTATGTATGAAATTTTCAAATTTTTCTGTATATGTATATCGTTTCTTTATGGTTTGTGACACATTTTTATTTTGTCCTGATAGATGTCATTTTAGAGCCCGCTTTACACAATGCCCAACAGGCCCGTAAGGTATTTCAAATAATTAATAAATAAGGAAATAAACATTATTGCTGTGTCATTTACCTTTCGCAGGTTTGGCGCTATCGTCCAGTCATCTCTCAAAGTTATCAAATTTCCTTTGTCGTTGGGTACACCCTCGTGAACTCACATGAAAACGAAGTGAAAGTGGCTGATATCAGCATATAGGAGAAGCATGGTTAACAGGGGCCATTGGCAATGGCTTATTGCGGCAAAGCGTAGCAAAAGCCAAAACACCAAAGTTAAGGCAAAGACCCAAGGAAGCACTGGTGCTGCCTTTTCCTCCTTTTTGGTGCTCCGTCCTTTTTTTTTCTGCAGTGTTCCGGCATCATCCTATTAACTACGAGCAATTGGCTACATGTGTGGTTCTCATTTATTAGGAAATACTAAAGGTTTCGTGGTATTTGTGCACAAACATGTCATATGATAGCCTGGTTGTCCATGCTCGGTGCAATTCTGGTCGATCTTGCCAGTGGTCAAATATGGCGCGCAATAACAGTAGTTGAATAACAGTAGTTGATTAACAGTACTGACGCACCAAATGAGCACGTGGGTGCGTGTATGAATTTACGAAATACACAGACTACCATCAGTACCGGAGAGCGCGCACTCAAGACGGAGACACAGGAAACACGCATGCATTTCCTGTGTCTCCGTGTTCAGACTCGGAAAGACAGACGGAAACACGTATCTGTTTGAATGATATTTCCGCGTGATGACGCATGCGTGGTATTCTATGTGTGAATTTTCTGCCGTTTTCTCGATAAAACTTCAGTTGAAAGTGAGCGCTTCTTTTGTGTTCTTCCCTGCGTATCCATCTTGAGTGCTCGCCATCCGGTAATGATGTAAGAACTTGCCCAGTTTTATGCCTTGTTGTGTACACAGACTAGTGCAAGAAGATCCGTTGGAGCCTTTCTTAAAGCCGGCGACTACTGGCGGTGATTTGCTGAGTAGCGTTTAAAGCGATACGCTTATCTACGAGGTCTCGCTTCACTTCTTGGGCAACCTCTCGCTCTTACGCCACGGTCAACGGCTGTTTGACTTTGTCCTCCTCCTCAGTTGTGGTTCAAACAGTGAGGTTACCGTCCCTTCGCGAATGAGACGTGCATCGAAATCATCTGCTGAGCCCTACGGCATTCTCGTGGAGCCCGACAGTTCCGTCACCATGAGTTTGGTAACTTCTCGCAACGCCATGAGTGCTTCCAAAACGAAGTTTGGCACCATCCCGCGCAAAATGACATGGTGCAATAAGCGGGCACTTCTTGCCACGTTATTGCTGGTCACTTTTGTCGTCCTGGGACTCTTTATTGTTGTCCTGGTGCGAGCGATACTAGTACAGACGCCAGACATTCCTTGTGATTGGTCGGATGAAGAACAGGTAAGAATCGTATACGCTTACTGCATTGTTCTCAAAAAAAATTGGGGGACCCTTAATCTTCGCCTTTAAGAGTTGAACGCGATAGCGACATCCTGCCCGAGTGCCTACTTCAACCACTTAGTGCATACTTCCTATGCACCCACTACGTGGAGTTAAGGGAATACGCGCAGTAAGGTGTGTGCCGTCTGTAATGGGTGGCCGGCTTTAAACTACGAAATCGTTTTGATAGTCACATATTCTGACGCCCGATTGCAATGTACGCTTGTACCACGCAATATTCCTGGGATATTACATGTTACATGGCGACGCCTATGTAAAGGACGCTTGCGTTTGCGAAGCATGAAAGTTATTTTCACTGAATTTCCAAGCCGAGGAAGTTATTTCCATTGTATTTCCAAGCACAGGCGTGGCTGTGTGGT
>JALIZH010021594.1:0-30444 GCA_030522465.1 Rhipicephalus appendiculatus
CGCTCGTTACTGTTCCTGATATCTTGGATATCTTTAGGGTTTTCTGCAACAGTTTCCAGAGAGAACACTTGGGATAGAGTCTAACGCGAGCTACAAACATGGCGGTTTATCCAACATGCTAACGACGGGGATGTTGGATAAACGATTATACGATTTCCGTATAGGCTTCACTTCTAGTTTAGTTGCATGCACGTGAGCAGAGTCATAGCACAAGGTAGACCACCTCGAAAGAGAGCAATAAGAAAATTAAGACAGCTTCGCACTAGGGGTGTCAAGCCTGAAGGAAGTGCGGAGCTGGGCAGCCTTCTTTGTTTCTCTTCGCTTTTCTCTTTCTTTCCTCCTCTTTCTTTTTTTCTCCTCCGTGTTTTTCTGTCTTTTTTCTCTCTCCTTATTTGTAATCATTTCTTCCTCTCTCTTTATCTATTTCTCTCTCTTTCTTGATCTTTCTGTTTTTCTTTCTACTTTTTTCCATTTCTCTCTCTTTCTATTTCCGCGCTTGCTTCCTCTTTTTTTTTGTTCTATTTTTTATACGTGGTTTCGCCGGTGTTACGCAAAGCGCACTATTTTTTTTTTTTTTTTTGCGGATGATGATAAGTGATCATCATCAAAGCGCTCGAAGAACAAGAGGAAGAAGACTTCTCCTTTGGCGCGAGCGCGCGCTCACTATGCTGCACCAGTTATCGAGAAGGCACTGCCACGGCCTGCGCGCTGTTTGCTTCGAGCTGCGAACCCGTCGATCGAGTGACCCTGTGCCAGCGAACGGAGAAGCTCTATTCGTTATGCATTGTTGGCAGCGCGTGAGTACTAATAACCCATGCACAAACAGCTGGAAATTTTAACTGCTATCATACGGGCCAGCCGCACGGAGAGCGCTACACGAACACTCGGATTCACGCATTAAAAAGCAGTGCGCATAGGTCGCTGCGTGGCTTAGGTTTGCAGATTGAAACTGAATACTACCGCTAAATCTAGCAAGCGTCTCAGGAGCTGGCAACGTTCGTATCGTTCCATCATGGCGGCACCCAGGTGGTTATGGGTTTCAGTGCATGGGCCCTTTGGGGAGCTTTTCCTCTTGAGAAATTGCATTAACTCTATGGCAGAGGCCAATTCAACGCAGCGAGTTTGCTCGAGAAGAATTTCACTGTACATACCTTTTTTTTTTCTGGAACATCGTGCTCGCCTGAGTAGGATATATATCCGGAAAATAGGCCGCAGGATATACACAAAGTGCTAGCAGGAACTATGAAGGAAAGAAGTGTAAATTTAAGGGCTCGTTTTCTTCGTTAGACACAATATTAATGAGAACTATCAGACAATGATGCCAAGGAGGCTATGGGGGCATGTTATTAGAAGTACTTGTAATGTAAATGTGAAGAAATAAAAGTAGACGAAGAGATAACTTGCCGCCGGCAGGGACCGAACCTGCGACCTTCCAATAACGCGTCCAACGCCCTACCACAGAGCTACATCGGCGGTCATCCCTCCGTCCACTTTACAGGGTATATATGTGCATCATTTAAACGTGGGAGTGTCAGTCAGCGCCGCCAGTAGCCATTACGGCGAGTGTGGAACAATCTTTTTTGCCTGTTGGCATCACGTAGCACGTGGTCTTATTACGGGCTGACAGCTGACCAATAATCCCTCGTACACTACCTGAAGGCATCAAGTCTGCCAGAACGAGACCCTCGCTATGAATGAAGGAAAGAAGTGTAAATTTAAGGGTGGTGGTGGTGAAAAACTTTATTATAAAAGAGAGCGTATGAGCCCCCGAAAGGGCCCTACAGACTAGGTGACATCCTCAGTCCGGGACGTCATTGGACAATACCGCTGCTTTTGCTCGCGCAATCAGGGCCTGTTGGGCCCTGAGGTCGGAGCAGCTAAGCAGCGTCGCCTCCCAGTCCTCTCGCGTAGGGGTTGGGGAGGGGAGAAATGGCTGTGTTAAGCTGGCAGGCCCATACCATATGGAATACATCGGCTGTCTGCCCACAGTGTTTGCACCTGCCGGTGACTATGGGGTCAAAATATTGCAGTATGGCCGGGCATAGCAATGTGTTTGTTTGTAGCCGGCGTAGAATTCTTTCTCCCGCTTTATCCAGACCCTTGGCGGGGGGTGGATACCGGCAATGCTGGGAGCGATAGTACTGGGACAATTTCCTTGTACCTTAGCAGCGGTGGTTGCGGGGTCCAGTCCATAGGGCTCAAATGAGGTACCCGGGGAATGAGCGCTCGGGCAGCCGCGTCTGCGGCCTCGTTCCCTCGAAGTCCCTGATGACCTGGGGTCCATACCACGCGTTTTGGGGTGGGTTCGGCGAACCTCGTACTCGCACGCAGAATTTCATAGGCAAGGGGTGAAATTTCCCCTGTCCAAGTAGCGGGCGCAAGCTTTGCGAGAATCTGTAATGACAACTTTACAAACACGGTGCGAGAGAGCTAACGCTATAGCGACCTCCTCCGCCTGTGTTGTGTTGCGAGCCTTAAAGGAAAGGCCATCCACCTGCGCTTTCTTGTGGAATACTGCTGCCGTATAGTATCCCCTCGGTCCAGGTCCGGCGACGTCCACGTAGAAAACACCCCTGTGTTACTACCGTATCGTGTTTCTAGCGCCCGAACACGCGCTTCCCGTCTTCCCTGGTGCAGCTCCGAGTCCATGTTTCTCGGTAGAGGTTGTACGAAAAGTTTGTGCCTCCAAAGCTCCGGTACCCTGAGCGTGTCCTCTGTTTCAATGTCTGTATGTAGAGGCGAGCGAGAAGGCGCCGACCTGAAGGCGTCTGCGCAAGTATAGTGTACTGGTTTACTAGATGGGCTTCCGTGAGCTCCTGCAGCGAGTTGATCACGCCAAGTGCGGTCAAACGCGCATTGGATGTGGTGATGGGCTCGTTTTCTTTGTTAGACACGATATTAATGGGAACTAGCAGACAATGAAGGAGGAGGAAGAGGAAGGAAAGGCAGGAAGGTCAACCAGACGAGCGTCCGGTTTGCTATCGCACACTGGCGGAAGGGGATTAAGGGATGAAAAGATAGAGAGATAGAAAGAAACGGAACATAAAAAAAACACGTGAGCTTAAACTACACTTCTGCGTTCGACAGTAGTGAACGCAGGACTTCAGGCGTATCACGTTTCACAGTAGATCGTCGGGACATGGTGCCTACTGCAGGCTTGCAAGCACTGGACATAGAACATCCAGTACATGTTGTACGGACTCAGCGTGCGGTGACTTCAGCCTGCCGACGAACACTCGAACTGTGTCTAACAGTGATTGAAGAACTATCAGGATTGATCTGTCTTCTTCTGGCAACTTGTCAGTCGGAGATTCAAGGTTCCCTCTTGCGGAGATGCACTGTGAATCCTGCATGTATAGGGGGGTGTTACGAGAAGTAATTGTAATGCAAATGTGAAGAAAGAAAAGTGGACGAAAAGATGACTTGCCGACCGGCAGCGACCTCAACATCAACGAGGAACGGGCGCGTAGGCAGGATAACCGCTGGTCATTTAGGGTAACTGACTGGATTCTAAGAGAAGGCAAACGCCTGAGAGGGAGACAGAAAATTAGGTGGGCAGATGAGATTAAGTTTGCAGGTATAACGTGGCAGCAGAAAGCACAGGACCGGGTTGATTGGTGGAACATGGGAGAGGCCATTTGCCCTGCAGTGGGCGTAGTCAGGCTGATGATGATGATGATGATGATAATGCAATACAAGGCACAAAACATACAAAAAAAAAAGATTCTTAGCATCAATGTGAAACATAATATATAGCAACGTTATAAAGGTCAAGAGAAAGTTCATTGACGAGATGGACGAACGATTGTGTTGTGTCAGCATTAACCACTTCTTTCAGTAACTTGTTCCACAAAGAAAGCATGAGGAAATAATGAATAATTATCTACATTGTGGTGAATGTAATGTTAAAAGAACAGTACAATCTTCATTTTGAACTTGGGATACATGCGTCATACAAATTATTTGCAAAACATGGTTTGTGACCCTCCTGTTTCTTGACAGCAGTTGTAAAGCAACTTTGCCGAGTCCTACGTTCCCAATTGTGAAAAAAATGCCCCCCACCTCCCCAAAAGGAATCCTGAGGAAATGCCAGTGGATTGCGCGCGCGCTTCACTCCATTTATATATACGTGCGAGCGAGCGGACGTGAGTGGGGCGCAGGGAGGAGAGAGAGCGAACGGCGAGAGAAGGAGCGGCGAAGCACTGCACCTACCCTCTGCTACACTCTCTCCACTCACGTGGGAGCTCCGCCGAGCTTCCGCGATGCGAGCGCCCTCACACACCAGAGCGCGCTCCTCCTCTCCACTCACTCTCCGCTACTCCCGCACGCACCACCTGCTCCGGTAACTAGGGGCGAGGATAAGCGCACGCGCCCGCAGCTGTTGCTATGGGAGAGGGAGCGAGAGCGGAGAGTTAACACCCTGCCGGCGCGCACACCTCCTCAACCTATCCTCCTCCTCCTCCGCGGACAACGCCGGATGCCTGACATAGCCCGACTAAGAAATGCATTCGCATTTAAAACCGCAATACACAATATGCCCTTAATACGCTGACAAAGCAATCGCATGCACAGGAAGCGAGTGCTGGTTCTATAATGTATAAAAGTGCGATATCTCGATCGCAGGCCTTAATACTAACTGAAATTTATCATCGCACGTTATTCTCAACGTGAAAGTGTGTGCAGCGCACTGCTTACATCGAGGATACTGCTGTGCTCGCGAGTGGCAGTACAACAAACAACTCTCGAAGCCTCTTTAGAGCGTAAGCGCAGTTTGGCTTGTTGAGTATCCTCTCCTTTGTGTAGTGTGCAAGGGTGTTAGAAGATTACCAAGCTTTCGGCACTTTAAAAATAGTGGTTTCACGACCGAAAACAAGGGTTGAATTCTGACCCACCACGTCTGAAATATTTCCCACAAAACACAGCGACAAATCTAGGTGGCGCTACTCAACCTTGGTGCTCGAACACGTAACCTGCAACTACAAGCAGCGTCAGGTAGACGGCGTCTCACGGACAGACTCATAAATTGGTCGTGGTAGGCGCCTCTCCGAACTTGACTTGGGAAAAGCGCTCATTTCTACTCTGTCCCATCGTTTTCCTGTGTTCTCGCGCTGTAAATATTCACCATCATTAACCCAGACGGACTAGCCCAAGCTTCTACACTTCTAAACTATATTTCTAGTCAGCGCTCTTTTCTACTCTGTCCCATTCTTTTCCTATGTTCTCGCGCTGCGAACATTCACCATCATGAACCTTGACTTGGGAAGCCCATTGACATCGCTTTAACAGGCCCGGCAAGCCGCAATAGCCGGTGGGACCCTAAACGAGGGACTCCGGCCTCTGTCAACAGGCAGCCTTTTTTCATTAAAGTTTTCTCCCTCTCTCTCTCCACAATGACCCAGGTACTGTTGCTTGCGCGCAGCATAGGTGTCATTTCCTCAGCTTCTACGATAGGGGGCACTGATTCTCGCATGTTTCACAGCACCCTGTGGGCTGCGCAAGAAGCACTATTAGTGTGCTTTCCAAAGCCACAGTGAACTCCAGCACACACGCATTCTTCTCAAATATTGCTGCCAATTAATGGTTGCGGTGATATTCCAAGCTGTGATTCTGGTCTTCTAATGGAGGTTCCTTAACTTTTTAGGTGTGAAGCGACGTTGTTGCTTTGACGATTCCTTTTTAGGAGCGAAGCTCCTTAGGCCGGCACTCCGCCGTCGCCGTTGAAGCTCCCTGGCACAGCGCCCGGCTGTGGCATCTCCCCCTCACGCGGTAGTATAGATGAGCTATATGACCGCTGGAACGCGGATAGCGTCTGCACGATGCGCAAAGCGCGAGAATACGAACGCTTGCGAAACGGAAGCAGATTAGTCTCCCTCTCCCTTTCCCTCTTTCTTCGACCCTGCCCTCTCCCCTCAAACCGGCGAACGTGCGAAACCATCGCTTCCCCCCTGTCGTCCACCCAGTGGCTGGTCCGTTGCCTGGACAATGAAACGCCCCACGCGCGGAACGCCGCGTGCGTCCCATTTCTAAGGAGCTTCGCTCATCGGTTGTCTTCGTACACGAAACAACTGCTAGTTTTTAATCAGTACCTCACTAGTGTACGAACAGAACTTTCACTTGGTGTAATCGGCTCACGCTTGCATTACTAGCGGACTGTGCTGTCTCTCTCATGTCCTTGTTTTGCTGGCGCTGAATATGTTTTCAAGTTCTGTTTACTAACACGCCCAAAAAATAGCAATGCTGAAATGCATTAATAGTTTCTTTTTATGATTTCACTGTATCTTGCATCGTTTCTCGCCTATTGCAGTGTTCCAACCATTGTGTCCGCACCACATATTCACGGTAGCAAACCAAATACTAGAGAGAGAGAGAGAGAAAGACTTTATTTGATGATCCGACGGGCGACAATCCTAGCCCCGCGAGGGGGAGGGTCATCGTGATGCGGCCACACATCACCTCGGCGTGAAGTGCTCTACTCGGCGAGCAATCCTCGCTACTCCCGCCTTCTTCTGGCACCCGCGCCTGCCCCTGTGCTGGGGTGGTAGCGAGCACCTGGCGCTTTCGCTCCGACGCTGCTTTTCGAGGGCAGCCGAAATCCACTGACGTCTGGTTAACACCCTCCTGGCTCTCCTCTTCACATATCTCTCTCTTTTCACTTGACGAAGTCATTTCATGCTCAAGTGCAACTATTGAAACAGCGAAGCTATTCTAGCTCGGCGTTAAGTGTCTGTCGTGACCCAAAACTATATCATCATCATAAACCGGCACGCGCTCTCTTCGTCCTCTTCATCTTCTGCTTCGTTCCCAGGACACGTGCGTCAATTTCTCCGGCGTGACCTGTAATAACCCTGGTGGGTTAGACAACGAGTACAGAGAGAGAGAAAGAAAGAGATAAATAAAGAAACAGAGAGACAAAAAGAAAGAGAGATATAAAGGATAAAGGAAGAGAAAGAGAAATTCTTGCCGCAAGACATTCTTCACGAGGCGGGATTCGGACCCGCGTACCATCGATCGGAAGGCGAGCGTCCTAACCACTCGGCTATCCAGGCACGCTAGCTGCAAGGCGGTGGGAAAGGGAAGTGAGGAGGAGGTGTGAGGGAAAGTAGGAGGGGAGAGAGTAAAGTCTAGCACAGAAAGAATAAGAAAAAGGGAAATGGAGAATGAGAAACGAAGATCTGAGAAGCTCAACGAAAGAGAAAGAACTATAGTTAGGGATGGAGAGAAAAAAAGGACGAAAGAGGAAGAAAGGCAGAGAGAGCAAGAAAATTAACAGGGAGAAATATAGAGAGAGTGAATTAAATAACTATGAACAGAGAAAAAAAGACAGAAATACAGAGAGAAGCGAGAAGGAAAAACAGAGGAAGAAAACGAAAATTTGCGACACTTGTCAAAAGAGCAAAAGCCAGGAGTATACATTGGTGCCCGTCAGCTTCGCTGTCTCCTCAGCATTGCGCCTTTACTGCAAGCTACGCAAATTTTTACGTATACAATACGAGTTATGGTTTCTCAGCGGAACTGTCGCTTGTTCTCAGCAGTTGTCGAAAACGGTGGATCAGTGGTTACAGTGCTCAGCTGCTGACCCCAAGGTGGCGCGTTCGATATTGGCCGCGGCGGTCGCATTTCGGTGGAGGTGAAATGGTAGAGGCCCGTGTACTGTGCGATGTCAGTGCACGTTAAAGAACAACAGATGGTCGAAATTTCCGGAGCCCTCTACTGCGGCGTCCCTCATAATCATATCGTGGTTTTGAGACGTAAAACACCGGGTATTATTATTTTCTCAGCAGTTTATGTTTACGTTTAGATTTTTTCTCATCTCATTTTGATATGTTCCGTTTGAGCTAATGACTTGGTGTCACTAGCGCACGCTTGTTAAGAGAATTTGCCAACGTTATTATGTCTCATGGTTATCGGTAAAACATTTACTCGGTGTAACCAGTCCATGCTTGGTTCAGGTTATCTTCTTTCTTTTTTTAGATCTAACTATTCCTTATGAAGTGTGCACAAAAATTTCACCTGGATTTATTTATTTATTTATTAGTACCATCTTCGCAGGAAGCGCACAACTTTTACACGAGGACACGAAAGACGAGACAGAAGCGCTTAACTTCAACTCAGCGTTTATTACAAAACATCAGAATATATAGGGGTGAAAAAAAAAAGAGAGATATCAATTCTGGCCCACCACGTCTGAAATATTTCCCAAAGAACACAGCGACAAATATCGGTGGCGCTACTCAACCTTGATGCTCGAACACGTAACCTGCAACTACAAGCAGCGTGAGGCAGACGGCGTCTCAAGGACAGACTCGTAAATTGGTCGTGGTAGGCGCCTCTCCGAACTTCACTTGGGACTTCACCCTTATATATTCTGATGTTTTGCAATAAACGCTCAGTTGAAGTTAAGCGCTTGTGTCTCGTCTTTCGTGTCCTCGTGTAAAAGTTGTGCTCTTCCTACGAAGATGGATCTATACCAACTTGTCCGATCTACTTGTTTGTTGGTTTAAGTAGTTGATCCTTGTGCTCATAGATGCTTCCTGTCTTATAGTGTTTGAGAAGAATTTTCACCTGATGTAACCAGTTCATTCTGGTGTTCAGAGATTTATCTAATCTTGCAATGGCCCATGCTGTTTGAGTACAACTTTGCCAATTGCTGCAACCATTTCATGCTTGTCTTCCGAGATTTTTGTAATCTTATTATGTCTGATGTTCTTTGAGCAACAGTCACTTGTTGTAAGGCAATCATGCTTAAGTTCAGAGATTTCTCTAACCTCACTATGTCTCATGGTGCTTCAGCAAGGCTTTCACTTGGTGTAAGCAGTTCATGCTTGTACTCGAAGATTTCTTTGTGGCGGCAGCCAAGCCAAGCCAAGCCGCCAGGCAGCGCCACCCTCCGCTGCTCTCCGGAACCTGCAGAGAACCTGAATAAAACCAGTTGATGTTTGGGATCCACACCGCGCGGTCGTGTCTGCTTCTCCCGCGCGTACACGCGTCCCAACAGTGGTGACCCGGACGAGGCTTACCGCCTTTTTCAAGCGATCGACGTCATGGAGACTCCCCCTGACGCACCGGCCATCTCCGCCGTCGATATCAGGCTCCCGCCTTTTTGGACAGCGGACCCGCAGCTGTGGTTCCTGCAGGTGGAGTCCCAATTCACCGCTCGTCGTATTGCCGCTGAGCTAACAAAGTACCACCACGTGGTCGCTAGCCTCCCACCGGCAATAGCGAGCGAAATACGAGATCTGCTGGTCGCTCCACCTGCAGAGAACGCGTACACAACGCTGAAACAACTGCTCATCAGCCGCCTCACGCCGTCGGAGCCTCAGCGACTGCAGCAGCTACTGCACGACACCGACCTCGGGGACCGGACGCCCAGCCAATTGTTGCGCCACATGAGGCAGCTGTTGCACACGGCCGGCGCAGCCACCACCGATGCCGACAGCAGACTGCTTCGCGAGCTGTTCCTACAGCGACTTCCGATCAACGTGCGTATGGTCCTCGCCTCGGCTGCCGACAAACACCTGTCTCAACTCGCCGAGCTCGCGGACTCGGTGCTGGCGGTCGCTCCGCCGTCCGTCGCGGCGCTACAGCCAGACATCGCCGGCGGCGCGCCTACGACCACGCTGCATGACATCCGGGAGCAGATATCCCGCCTCGCCGATACCGTCGCAGCGATGCAGGCCCGCAGCACTCCCGAGGAGCGCCAGCGCCCAGCAGCGCATCAGAGAATCTGCTGGTATCACAGGAAGCATGGCAATGCTGCTCGCAAATGCATTGCTCCTTGCGACTATGCGGAAAACGGGAGCAGCCGGCACTGAGGACGACCAGTGTCACAGAGGCCGAACGTCGTCCATCAGTGTTTTTCCTCACCGACCGCGACAGTGGCCTCCGATTCCTCGTGGACACCGGCGCTGAGGTGAGCGTGTTGCCGGTTGGGTCGACCGACCGCCGTGTCCCCAGTGCGTCCCCCCTTCAGGCGGTCAACAACACAACCATCGCCACCTACGGACATCGCTCGCTGCCACTCGATTTAGGCTTGAACAGAACGTTCCGGTGGATTTTCATCGTGGCGGCAGTGAAGTTCGCCATCTTGGGTGCGGACTTTCTTCGGCATTTCGGCCTTCTCGTCGACGTGAGCAACCGCCGCCTTCACGATCCCGTGTCGCAGGCAACTGCAAGGCAATCCCTCGCACCACCCTCCGCTGAGCCCCACGCTGCTCGGGCCGTCCGGTGCAGAACGTTTTACCCGCATCCTGCAGGATTTTCCCGAGTTGACGAGGCAGCCGCCAGCCAGCGCCGCGGCGAAGCACGAGGTACGCCACTACATCGCCACCAGCGGCCCACCCGTGCACGCGCGGCCTCGCCGTTTGCCTCCAGAGAAGTTGAAGGTCGCACGACAGGAATTTGAACACATGATGGAGCTAGGGATCATCAGACCCTCGTCGAGCGCCTGGGCGTCTCCTCTTCATATGGTGCCAAAGTCAACGCCGGGAGACTGGCGACCATGCGGGGACTATAGGGCGCTGAACCAGGTAACGACTCCAGACAGATACCCGGTACCGCACATACACGATGTCACGACGAGGCTTCACGGTGCCACTATCTTCTCGAAGATCGACCTGGTGCGGGCATACCATCAGATTCCCGTTGCCCCGGAGGACGTCCCGAAGACCGCCATCGCAACGCCTTTCGGACTTTTCGAATTCCTCCGAATGCCATTCGGACTCCGAAACGCGGGTCAGACATTCCAGCGGTTCATGGACGGTGCTATACGCGGCCTCAGCTTCTGCCACGCCTATCATGACGACTTGCTAATCGCCAGCAGCACTCCGGAAGAGCACGTGAATCATCTGCGCATCGTCTTCCAGCGCTTAGTGGAGCATGGCGTGGTCGTGAACATGGCCAAATGCGAGCTTGGTGTGCGACAGCTCTCGTTTCTTGGACACGTCATCTCCGCCTCAGGAGTTCTTCCTCAACCCAACAAGGTTGAAGCCGTGCAAGGATTTCCGCAGCCGACCGCCAAGCGCCAGCTTCGGGAATTTCTGGGTTTGGTAAACTTCTACCGCCGTTTCATTCCCCGCTGCGCCCAGATCCTTCAACCTCTCCACGACCTGCTGGCCACTTCACGGAATGGCTCAGACACCCTCTCCTGGTCTCAAGAAGCAAAAGAAGCCTTCTGCGAGGTCAAGGACGCTTTGGCAAACGTCGCACTGCTTGAATACCCCAGGTCCGGTGTCCCGCAGAGCGTAATGGTGGATGCCTCCGATACAGCCGTCGGGGCTGTATTACAGCAGCTCGTTGGGGGAATCTGGCGCCCGATTTCCTTCTTTTCGAGGAAGCTAACACCTACCGAGCGCCGCTACAGCACCTTCGGGAGAGAACTGCTGGCCGTGTACGCTGCCATACGACATTTTCGCCATTTCCTGGAAGGTGTAGAGTTTTTCGTCCTCACCGACCACAAGCCGCTTACTTATGCATTGAGCTCGCTAAGCTCCGACGGTGGAACGCACACAGCACGTGAACGGCGCCAAATGTCCTATATATCAGAGTTCACGACTGATATCCGCCACGTCAAAGGCGGCGACAACGAGGTAGCGGACGCCCTCTCACGGAATCCTTTGAACGCCATCATGCCCACACTACAGGTTGATCTTCCCGCTTTGGCAGCCGCTCAACGTGAAGATGACGAACTGAAACACCTGTTGACCACGACCACTGCCCTGAATCTTGAGTGGATCCCAGTTCCCGGATCCGAGGACAAGGTCTGCTGTGACACAAGCGTCAGTAGAACTCGCCCGTTCGTGCCCGCGAGCCTCCGTCGCCACGTGTTCGAGTCCTTGCACAGACTGTCTCATCCGGGGATTAGAGCCACCCAAAGACTGGTGACGGCAAGATTTGTCTGGCCGGGCGTAAATCGGGACGTCCGACGCTGGGCACGCGAATGTGTAGCTTGCCAGCGCTCTAAGATACAACGCCATACCTCGACAGCACTGGGAACACTCCCCACTCCGGATTCTCGCTTTGATCATGTCCACCTGGACATCGTCGGCCCACTGCCACCCTGCCACGGAAAGGCTTACCTGCTGACCTGTGTCGACAGGTTCACCCGCTGGGCGGAGGCCATTCCTATCGCGGACATCACTGCCGAGACGGTTGCGAGTGCTTTCCTGTACCACTGGGTAGCCCGTTTCGGTGTGCCCTCCACGATAACAACAGACCGCGGCCGACAATTCGAATCAGCCCTTTTCACTGCCATCAGTCAGCTCATGGGCACCTCACGCATACGCACGACAGCGTACCACCCCATGAGCAACGGCATGGTGGAGCGTTTTCACCGCCAGCTGAAGGCTGCGCTCACGGCAACCGAGGAACACAACTGGGTGGAGGCCCTCCCACTCGTTCTTTTGGGTATAAGGTCCACCTTGAAAGAGGACATTGGCTGCAGCGCCGCTGAGCTGGTCTACGGCACGACACTCAGGCTGCCGGGAGAGCTCTTTGCGCGCGGCTCAGAGGAGGCATCCATAGCTTGCAGCGACTATGCACTTCGCCTACGCAACGTCATGAGCAAACTGCGCGCGGTACCTCCACGGCCCCCAGGGTCGCGTGTGGTGCACGTCGACCCACAGCTCACATCGTGCCCATATGTGTTTGTACGACATGACGCGGTTCGGCGACCTCTTCAGCCACCCTATGATGGGCCGTTTCAAGTCCTCCGCCGTGGCAACAAACAAATCACAATCAAGAGAAACGGCCGTGAGGAGGTCGTGTCGTTGGACCGCATCAAGCCAGCACACATGGACCGTGACGACGCCGTGTTGCCTCCACTAAGGGAATCATCGCCAGGACCCCCAGCTTCAATGCCAGCCCAAGTCCACGAGGTGCCCTCCCGGCTGACGCACAGCGGGCGGCTATCAAGAGCACCCACTCGCCTGGACCTTTAACTCCGTTCGGCAACTCACTAGGGGGGAGTGCTGTGGCGGCAGCCAAGCCAAGCCAAGCCGCCAGGCAGCGCCACCCTCCGCTGCTCTCCGGAACCTGCAGAGAACCTGAATAAAACCAGTTGATGTTTGGGATCCACACCGCGCGGTCGTGTCTGCTTCTCCCGCGCGTACACGCGTCCCAACATCTTTATTCTCGCTATCTCCTATGATGTTTGAGCGCAACTTTCACCTGGTGGGTACTACAGATGGTTCACCTGGTGTAACCAGCTCGTGAGTGTGTTGAATGATTATTTTAGTGTTGTGTCTGACATTGTTTGTCCAAAGCAATCACTTGGCGCGTAAGCAGCTCATGCTTAAATTCAGAGATTTCTCTAATCGCACTGTGTTTTATGGTGTTTGAGCAAAGCTTCCACCTTGCTGTATATATAAGCACTTCATGGTGGTGCTCAGAAATTTCTTTATTTTCACTATACTTTATTGTGTTTGAGCAGAACATTCACCTGGAATAAACAGCTCATGCTTTTGTTCGGCGATTCAGGCGTACAAGACTGTATTAACGCTAGGATCGCCCCCTTTTTTTTCAGTGTTGCTGTGAGACACGTCGCTGTTATATTGACATTAATGTGGTAATGCGACTCGATGAATAAATAATCTTGTTCATGCGCTGTCTGAGAATATATAAGGTTGCTCTCGGTTGCAGATTGGAAGATGCAACGTCTAGATAATCATGATAGGACCCTGCTTGTCTATGCCCTCTTTTATCTTGTGAAGGGCAATGAATGCAGTTAACGTGCGCCGGTTTGTGGGTATTTGTGCTGCGTTGTTTCTCCACGCTGTCACCACACCAAAAGTTGAAGCTTTTTTGACGCACGTGAGAGCCAGGATGGGAAACGCAAGATCTTCTTAGGAATTTGTGTCGGCCTCGAGCAGCAGCCGCTAAGATGAACCACATTAGCGTTGCGCTACTGCCTTTCTCCTACGCCGTGGCAGCACTTCTCTGGTGAAGTAAATTTGACAAAACGCAGCATATTACTTTGAGAGGTCATCACCGTCAGCCTGACTACGCCCACTGCAGGGCAAAGGCACTTGGAATCCAGTCAGTTACCCTTAATGACCAGCGGTTATCCTGCCACGCGCTACGTGCGCTGTCCACGTCCATTTTTTTTCTTCCTGATTTCCACTATTATGTCCTTAAAACGTGTTTGTTCCCTGACCTACTCTGCTCTATTCTTGTCCCTTAAGGTAACACCTATCATTTCCCTTTCCATAGCTCGCTGCGTCATCCTCAGAAGTTGAACCCTGTTTGTAAGCCTTTGGGTTTCTGCTCCGTAGGTAAGTACCGCTAAGATGCATCTTCCTCTTGACGGATAGTGGTAAACTACCATGTAAGGGGTGATGTAATAGTAACTCTAGCTGCGCCCAGTGGCGAGCGCCGTAACGCGAAAGAAAAGAAAAAGAAAGGTCAGCACACATTTTGACGCAGCTTCTTTCCCCCATGTCACCTCTCCCATAGCACGCTCGTTGGGACGAAAAGAAAGAAAGAGCGTTCACATCTGTGCGACCTTATACCTGTAACTCAGTTAATACTTGAAATCGATTCCTGAGGCATACAAATTTATATTCTGGTTAGAACGTTCAAGACCTATTACTTAGAAAAATGCCGCAGGGCCCCTTCAGATGTTTTTCTTTTTCACAGGACAGACTTTTTTTTTCTTTTTTTTGTAAAGCTCTACCTTCCTGCAGGTATATCATTTACGTAAGGACTAAATGGTCAGCCCGAGACCAATTTTTTTTTCATTACATGCATTGCTAAAATTGAAGACAAAGTAAGGCGCACGGGTGTATTCAGATGGCGGAGTCACGATGTCCCGACCCCGCACTCTTATTTTTTAAGAGCGAGGTTCCTTAGGCCCGCACCCCGCCGTCGCCGTTGAAGCTCCCAGCAACATAGATGTGGTGCCGGCGCAAAAAGACAATAGACAGTTATAGTATAGAGTTAGCGCGATAGCGGGAGTTAAGGGAATAGCGTTACCGTGCCGCGCACATTCGTTTCGGGCAGCGCGTTATAGTTTAGCGGGATAGCGTTTACGTACCCAAGCTGGCACGGTGGCGTCATCTAGCGGAGGAAGAATGCATTAAACAGAATGAAAAGAAAAAAAACACTGAGAATTCTCGCCTGTATTCCCGCGCGCAGCAATATTAGTACTTTTATTTAGTAATAATAAAAGTAAATAAGTATGAACCACGCACCAAAAGCGCGAATTTTTATGATGCGGATTTGTTTACACCGAAGTAATGCATGTTGTTGGGCTATTTGGTTGATCGAATTGTTTACACCGATCTTCTAGTTAGGCCTAGGGACGTTCGAAATGGGAAGCGATCACAAAAACTAGGCTAAGTTATCCGTAATACTCGGTCGTCGAAGCTACCTGAAGGCAAGCGAAGCCATTTTGCACAGTCGTTAGCTACTAAAGAAGTGGATCCGTCCCCACCAAGGCTAAATTCAGTTCGAAGCGGGCGTCCAAAACCGCCGCCATGTTTTACGTACACTACGTAGACCACGAAAACACGGTAACGCTAAATCTGAATAGCGTGCGTGCGGTACACGCTACGGGTCTTTTAGCGCACAGCGCATGCGCACTTCGATCCCGCTATTCCGCTAAGCCCGCTATCCCGCTAAGCCCGCTATACTATAACTGTCTAACGAAACGCCGCGCGCGCCAAACGCCGAGCGGTTTGGTTCTAGCGCACCAGAAATTCGAGGTTAAAATAAAAGAAATAAGCTCTGTGTACAACTGGTTAAAATGGTCGTCTTCACTTTCACCACCTCTATCGTGGATTGCGAAATGACAACCATCCTTCTAGCGCACTACGGGCGCTTTCTCGAAGGTAGTAGCAGATGCTCTACCCACCCGGCGCCGGCGCAAACGAAAAAGAAAAAAGAAAGGCGCGCGGCGCAGAAACAATTCGCGTTAATAAACGACAGTAAAAGCTTATCGAACACCATGTTTGAACGCATTTAATATACGTACATAGTCGTTTGCGTCCCATTTTTAAGGAGCTTCGCTCATCGGTTCTTTTCGTACACGGAACTGCTAGTTCTTATATATATATAGACCAGCAAGACGACATATCAGGTTGTAGAATTCCTACTCAAGATTGTCAGAAGATGCTGCAGGTCGGTGGTCGATGCTCCTGCGAACACGCAAGCCAAATGTTATAGCACAGCACGCGGCCGCGAATTTATAAATCAAGTTCAAGGTCACCTAGAAATCGCTCCCTTTTTTCTCGACAAGTGATGCCATATACCCAAATCAACTACGTCACATACCCAAAAAGACACGGCCATTGGTTGATTTGAACATCGAGAGCTGCATAGTCACTGCGGCCGTCGCAGTTTGCCGTGACACCCGCGGCGCGGCACGGGCAAGTGAGCCGCGCGCAACGTTTATTCGGTGGCCGCGAGCGCGTTCCAAGAAAACAAGAAGAAAAAGATCCCTTTCATCCCCCCTCTCTCTCCCCTGTGCACCTTTCAGCGCGCTGAGACTGAAGGAGAGCGAAACCTCTCGGAGCGCGCTACAATATGTCTAACTCCGATTGTACTCAACGAATTCTAAAAATTTTTGGGGCAGGCGATCTGTGAGGCAATGAAATTCGACAGTGACATCATTCCACGATTAAGTGGGAAAGTGTTGCAGGACCCATTTAAGTATCAGACTTCACTGAGCCTCCCCCCCCCCCCTTTTCGAAAAATCCCGCATCTGCCCCACGTAAGGCAACAACAGCAAGATGATGAGGCGACTATGATGCAAGAATATGAGGCGGGTTCCACCCACAAACATTGAACATTTCAATGTACCAATGACGCAGCTTTCTTTTATTCACACATGTGAAGCAGATGTTGCGTACACCGCGTAAAGAGTAGGATAATGTTGGAAACATTGCACACAAGCTCGCTACAGTACACTACAAAAAGTTGGTTGCGAATTCCCCGGTTCAAGAAGACGTTGCATGAAGCACACGGTGTGTGTGTACGGGGAGTAAAAACAGGTGCACATCAAAACAGAGCTTGGTATATAGTCGCAGTAATTGCTGTACACTACACAAACACGAATTCACTGGTACACTCCTTAAGGCACTTATTTAACGGCATCCCTTTGTGCATCCAGGGAACAAAAATAATTCGCATCTTGAATACTTGCAGTGGATCGAGGAAGACACATACACATATGTTCGTTGGCAGGCTATACAATGCCACACATTTAAAAAACAAAACAAGAAAAATATATGTCGTGGTGGTGATGAAACATCGTCAGTACTGATAATAACAAAACAAAAGCAGAGCGTAGGTACGCTGCCACACAAAATAAGATGCATTGAAAATCGCTGCCGAACACATCAGGTGTGCTATAATTCGTTGTTCAAATTTCGGTTTCATGACCATAGTCGGCAGAACAGCCATTTACACCATGAGGTACACAGAACAGCAAGAAAGTGCTATATATGCAAAGAAAACTTTGCATCAACAATTTCTGTTCTTAATGATTGGGCAGTTTCGAAGCTGAACACCAATGTTAAAGGCTTCAATATTCGCAACAAGAAATTTGTGGAACAGAAATGTAGGAGAGTTGGATGTGCTCTCGAACGTGCAGAATACACACTGTGTGACAACGCACTGCCATATTCCGTCTTTTAAAATTCTATGCCACAAAGGCACTGTACAGTTGTGAATCCCTCTCGCAACGCATTCAGTGACACCACCAATCTCGTTCATTCTAATAAAATAAAGGCAATGAAACGAATGCACCATGACGAATTCGTAAGTACAGGTGACAATTGTGGACATGACAAACATTGATTTTCGTACCCAAATACAAGGGAACGATTGCGGATATGACACGGTGCTGGTTTTCAGCTCACACTTCATTATTTGCACCAGTTAGCAGAATCTATGTATAACTCAACAGAAAAACAACACACTCAAAAGCAAAAGCTCAAAATGGTTATGCAGGTGTGTCAATAAATGCCAACACGTGTCGATGAAAACAAGTTCCTCGAAGGCCATTCACACCGGTGGCATGTTAATGCTGTTATCGATAACCATGTTTAGCTATCTCTCATGCTAAGACAACTTTTCTAAAAACTCACTCGAGGATCCCTCACCACTTAACCAAACTAACAGAACTTTCTAGCGAACATGACAGTAAGCATGGACCACAACATTTACAGTTAACCTTTGCTGAAAAAATGAGGGATTGCTGTACAAACAAGCCTCACCGAATTTCGCCATTCACAAAACATGACGCTATTCATGGGAAAACCAAAAAAAGTGCTGACTATACGAAAGGATGCTACAAGACATAAATGTCCATGAAAAAAAGCGGCACAAGAAATCTCATAAATCCATCTTTTGAAATAGTTTCCGCCCGAGTTATCTGCCAGAAAGCTTATCCAAAATTTTTCAGCCCCAAAAGTGACAAAAACTGCTGATGAAGGTGCTGGGGATGCGCAGTTTCCTCTGTGATCTGATATTTTCAGAGGCATAATCCCCCCAACATATGACATTGTCAATAAGATCACGTGTAAGCATCAGCAAGATTATGTGCAAATTGTCTGAAATGAGTAAAGCTTTCAAAACTCCAGGTGAAGCCCTGGGACCTATCCCAAAACAGTATATGAAGAAATTAGCAGGGCAGTCCTTACAGCATCATCAGAAAAACAACCGGGGAAATACAAATGACTAGCTGCAGTTTTGGAGAAGCATTAAGCCAGGGAATCGGAAAAATTGTAACAAAGTTCACATTTTATAAAGCGTTTCATCACTCACTGGCATCAACCCGATAATAACAATGCGACTCATTTAATTTGTGCATATTATGTAACACAGTTGACAAGTCTAACAGTTATGCTGGAAGTGAAAAAGTCTGTGAAAAAAGAAAAGCGCGAGCGCTGTAGAGTCTGACGCGACCGGTGTCCGTTTGCGCGCCTCGGCGGCCACCTGGCACTTGCCAGGGCTCGGACAGACGGACGGACGTGAGCATGAGACATTAAAGGCTTTCGTCTTAATAGAAGGGGGGCAGGAATTTATAGCAGACGGCTGTGTAATGCTATGATCTTCTGATGCTAACAGCCACTGCTGTCTAGAACAAATGTGTTATTTAGTAAGGTCAATGCGTTTGCCAAATTTCCATGCTTCATAAATGAGCTCGCACTTTTGATGAATACCGCTCTCCGATTGATGAAACATCGCAGAAATTCTGCTGGAGAATACATGGTGGAACAATGGACGGTACAATCCAGCTGTTGCGCATAATGTTCACAGCTACCGCTGTAGGACTCCACAAGGTATAATAAGATTGGATGCCATGACCTACATGTCACATGTACCCCTCATTTTTAATACACCAATACAGTTGAACCACTTTATAAGAGACATGCTCCGGGGAGCAATTCTTGTCTTTTATACGAGGTGTTTCTTATAAGAAGAGTACCACGTATGCATTTTCTTATCCACCCCTATTTCAATGTAGGCACACTGGTGTCTCTTATTCCCAATGGTCTGCTACATCAGTGTCTCTTATAAAGCGTTAGACTGTATTGAAACTTCCTTTCAGTATGCAGGTGTTCCTACATCCAGCTGTTGCATGAATCCACTTAAGTTCCAGACTGTGTGCAGTGCCTTGAAAATAACATTTTTCTTAGAAAAGAAAATACCAAAGGTAACGTTTAGCAATTTCTATGCATAGAAATAAATAAGAGTATTCCATACGTTCATCGGCTATACTGGCTGTCAAAGCATAGCCAGAAATTTTCTGAGGGAGCATCCAACCTATCTCCAAGTGTTTCTGCATGTGTTTGCATGTGTGCATGTATATATACACATACAAAATGAAGGAATTGCAGGTGGATTTGAACCCACCAAATCACACCCTGTCTACGCCATCACTGGCTGCTAAAGTTAACACACTGCTCATGTCTCCTCCAATCCAACCGAATATTGTGGTTCACCGGTGTGGGAACATGCCTGTTTGTTTCAAATCAAACTTTTCCCTGTCTTGTTAAAATGATGCTGCTTGTGGATGTTACTTCTGATTGCAAAATCTTATTCGATGATGCATTATGTAATGCGAGATGCCCACGGCTTCGTGCAAAACGTGCTAGCCTGCATATGGATGAAATAGTTTTTCTCCCCAACATGAAGGGACCAACTGAGTTAAGATTACAAGTGGCACCATTAGAGGTCATGCGACCATCTCAAACTTGACTTAAAAAACTTGAACATGGATTTTTTTTGTCTGTGTGTGATCAAGCACTACCTACGGCACTGCTTTCAGCCAATCAGCATGGACACATGCAGCCTCTGTGGCGTTCAGGTACAGTCTGGGACAAAGAATTGAAGAGACAAAAACGGCTTTCATTTGTATGCACTTACTACAAGAGAAGCAAAAGAAATTGTTACCGGATCATCACCAAAGAACCACCACAGGAATAAGAACTTAAAGTGCAAAGTCGCATGAATGGAACAGTCATTATAGATGGGCTATACATTACTTTCATGTGCTGTCAGGAAGCCATGTTTGGTCTCCCCACGCATCATTTATCCTCAGAGGTACAAATTATTCGTTCAACATACAAATGCCACAACAACCTAGCAGCCATAATGTACCGCCGTGACGATGGGAGAATTTGACAGTGGCTCAGCTGAGAATGTGGAAGACTAGTTGGGTACGTAAACTAAGGCGTCCTCAAGGAACCAACAAAATTGGTACGATCACACTGTTATCAAGGTGAGCAGCTGATATTACATGAAAATGTTGGCAAGTTATGAAAAAGTTATGATAAAGACTGGGCACAAACAACAAAAGCAAAGAAAAATGCCCCGGTGTTGTACAGCATTCCAGACCCCTCAAGTCACCTGAAGCCGGAGGACCGCTATGTTAAACGGCAGCACTCGCACGGGCGCACTACATTTCCATAACACTCACTGCAAATGCAGTAATGGTGCTCCATAACAAAGTTTGTGCTAGAGCAAACCAGCGAATGAAAGCACTGAACAATATCCCACAGGTGAGAACCAAGTGTCCGTTGTGCACAAATCAGGGGCCGAATTCACATGTCCGTAATTAAGATGACAGTTTCTGCCCTTCTCTGAATGGAATTTAGCTGTCCCGGCCTAAGTGGAAGCAGTGTATCTGTGCTCAAATGCCAGAAACATGAAGTGGCGTTCCTCTATTTAGGCAAGTGCCAGTGGATTCAAAAACGGAGAAGGATTATGATAGTGCCATCTTTTTACTGCAGAAACATATCGTGACATGCAGTTCTGTTGCAATGCCAGTAGCAGAGTCCTTCCTACCTACGAAAATCTTGGTTTCACTCAAACTTTTCAACCACATACTTTCTACCCCTACCTTTTGATCTACCTTGAACAAAAGTCCTGCAGGCACATGGATTGGCTTTGTCACCTACCAGCAAATAAAACTTAAAAAAAACATGGTTGATCCCTCCGTCATAGGAATGGGTATAACACGAAAGTGAAACGCGTCCTTACAGAAGTAGTCGAATGTTTACTGCACATTGATTTAAGAGAGCTTGCACGATGTCTATTGGTGTGTTGACAGTTATAGCACCCTTTAACGTGGATGCATCCACGTTGACGCTTGATGATACATCTGTATCCCGACGACTAACGTCTATGATGAATGATTAAAGGAACCCTTGTGGTCATAGATGCTTGTGGTAGCTGTATGGTGAGAGCGGAGTCATTGAAAGCAGTGTGACAGCCCGAAGAGCGTCAATGATTGGGCGCCGAACTTGGGCTAAGGTCGCCTACTCGCGGCATGTTAGAGTTATTGAACAACGCTGCCCGACCAGAGGGAAACGCAACGCGCGTCGTGTTTTCCCTGTTGGCCGGCTGCGATTTTTCGCGGGGCGAACTAGGAACATGGCTAGGGACGCGGAATTACGGCCACGCGACGCACTCGCGCGTCGCACAGCTATTTTTGGTATGGACGGATGCTACGAGTGTGGATGCTAGGGGTAAGGCCGCCACCTGGGAGTGTGTTAATGCGTCGGCAAAATTGCACGTTTACTATTCGAAACACGCCGAATGGGACGGACGCGGAGAAACAACGCTTTGAAGAAACTAATGGTGCATTTCACGGTCATAATGCATTACTTCTCTTAGCAAGAGCACTGTGGGAGGACAGTGGTAGATATAAAAGGCTTGTTTTTAGAGCTTGCAAAGTATGTGACCGTGGCGCAGTGGATAGCGTGCCCGGCATATCTCGTCACAGACCTAGAGGTCGTAGGTTCGACTCCCGTTGACGGAACTTTTTGTCTTCTGATCATGTGTATTTTTTCGACGTCATTTCTGTGACGGAAATACGTCACTCAAATCTTGGTGGACCCCGGCCACGGAGCAAGAAGACAGGAGGGGAAACTCCGGACCCGCGCCAGCGCGAGCGTGCGCCGCGATAATGTCACCCTGGGAGAGGAGGTTGGCGAACGTGCGCGCAGCGATCCTCGCGGCGACGCGCGGAACTATTCGTTTTCCGCCGTGTTAGGAGAGAGCGAGCGCGCCCGCTCCGACAGCGCCCAGGCGTCGTCTGCTACATCTTCCACTGGCCGCTTGCGCTTACGTTGCCATGTGCCGCCAAAAAATAGTTTTTTGCCACAAAGGTTCGCGCTAAGAAAATAAAGCCGAGCAAGGCGTCTTAGTGCCACTCTTTCTTTCTGTTCATATTTTGTGTCGCATGCTTTTAAGAAGACAATGAAAGGAACAAGCTGGCACACTTCAGAAAGCAGACGACCTGAAATCGTAGCAGGCCCGTATAGAAAACCACGAATGGTTTGGCTTGGTGTTTCGTAAATTTTTTGACATAACTAAAGACGACAGCTTATTCTAGTTTATTAACATGCATCATAAAAAATGCTGATCAGAGCGCGTGATACAGAACTGGTGTGCGGGGATAGAAAACTTAATCACACTTCTGCATCACGTTTGGGCAGACAGACGTGAACAGACGGAACAACGTCGGTGTTAGCTTCGAGAACGAACACGTCGTAAGTTCGGCAGTTCCTGCGCTGATAATTCGCGACGTATGTTGACTGTGTAAGAGGTCGCTGATAGTCGACATGGGGCGCCGATGCTTTGTCTCGAACTGCCACATTGAATATGTCTTGCGCTGAAAAAGTTCGCGCCTTGAGGCTCCAGCTGACGTTGAACGCTTGCACGAATGGGCGAGAGCCTGGTGGATCGCGATCTCACAGCATGCGACTACGTCTGTGAACAGCATTTCCCCAGCGATATGGTGAGCAGGCAATATGCATCACCACTATTATTCACGCTTCTGCAGGTAGGCTCCACGGCACTTGTTTCATTATAATCTCATATAGCACGCTAGTTTCCCACAAATAAAGCTTTTGCTCTAGCATGTGAAGGTGAATAAATTGAAGAAAATAAAAGCGTACGGAAAGCACGGACGGATTGGAGAATAAATTAAAACGAACCGCTCTAGCGATTGTTGACAGTTCCGTCATTCAGCGGGCCCGGGCTGTCGCGGAGGTTGTCTTAGGTGTCCCGGAATAGGGACCCTCCCCGTTTTCCTTGTATTTAAATAAAAATGTTTTCATCATCATCCATGATATGCAAGTGTGGCGCTCAAGCACCAAGCAGCGGCGCGCAAGCAGACGATGATGGCTCGACGCTTCCCGCGTCTGCCGCTCCAGTGGCCGCTCTGACGCGGCAGTTCGGCCGCGGTTCTGTAGGTGGCGCTGTCACGACGTCCGCCGCCGCTCTTCGGGGTGACACTATCGCGGCGCGGAACGCCGCCGAGTTTCCCCTCCTGTCTATTCTTACTCCGTGACCCCGGCATAAAACACTTTCGTGCTAAAAAGCTATGCAAGCAAATATGTCACAACTACGCATATGAACGCTGCGTGCTTGTTACTTGTTTGAAATAATATTTCTCTGAACCATACGTTCCGTACTGGTGCACTTTGATCGGTTATTGTCATGTTTGCGTCTACATAAGCATAACCAATGTGTCGTAATAACTGGTCAGCTAGTGAATTTTGCCATGTGTGTCAATTGTAATGTATACTGCTCATAGACTGAAACGCGACAAGAAAATAAAGTGAAACGCGGAGGCCTGGCGTTTTGACTCCGTGAACGCGTTGTCATGACCAGAATTTGGGGACATTTGCACGTAGCGCCCTCTCTTGTCGGTGACAGCGGCGGCCTGCCGTAACTGAATGGGAAGTAGGGGGAAAAAATCATATCTCATGAAAAAAGCTAGTCATCAAAAACGACTCCCGGTTCTACAAAGCAGAGACTCAATTAAACATTCTGTCAAAATTACAGTGCCGCACTACAAACCGCGTGGCTTCCCAGAGTGTTTAATATTTAACAATGGGTCCCATGTATTTCCAATGGGGGTGTTCCATGGTCTAGGGAAGCCACAGGTTTTGTAGTGCGATACTGAAATTTCGCCGCAGTGTTCCAGTAGGTCTCTGCTGTATAGATCCCGGAGTCGTTTTTGATAACTAACTTACTTCAAAAGATATGATTTCTTTCGCCTATTTCCCATTCAGTTATGGCAGGATGCGGTTGCTGCCGCCGGGAGATGGCGCCACGTACGAATGTATCCAAATCCTGGGAATGGGGGGTAGCGTTTCGCAATGGCGCGCCATACTTTTCGCCTTTTCTCTTATTTGAAGAGCATGATTGCAGCGCACAACGGTTCCACGGCATGCTGGCACGTAATGCGATGGAGGTCGTAGCTTCGAATAATCGCATTCGCGCTCATCACTCCACGACAGTCCAACCGAAGCGGCACAACGAAAACGCAGGATTCACACGAACGCGCTGCACGAACCAAGCAAAACAAAACAAGCGACGCCGTTGCCAGGCAGCCTGGCGTCGCCGCCAGGCGGTACCACAAGTAGGCACCACGATGAAAACATTAAACTTGTCGACGTCAGCGTTGCTCGCGCATCGTCACTCAGCGCCCTGAGGCGTGGCCTAGGAGCTAGCTGAACACGTCAAAATAGTGTAGATGTTGCATGGCATGAACGCGACGTTGAGCCTCTGTGCGCGCTCTTCGCGCTCGATATAGAATAACTTCTACGTAACGGACGCAATTTATACTTCGCTAAAAGAACTCATGCACACCAAGCAATCGAGTGAACGCCACATCTCGAGTTTGAAATTTCGTGTCACTGCTCCTTTAAAAGCGACAACAGAAATGAAATCACGACAAAAGGTGGAAACAAGATCTCTTGGTGAAAGGTGTAGACTTCAGCATCGAAGTAAAAAAAATAGAGATAGAAATTAGTTTGCACCGTGGGGTGTGATCCAAAAATCTTCCTGAAATAAATGAATCAATGAATGTTCCAGCGAGTTCGCTCGGAGGTGTTCACGTTAGACGGTTGTCCCGTCCACGATCCCCTTTAGCCGTTCTCAGTCTTTCCGATCTATTTCTTTCATTCCCTCCTTATCCAATCCCATGCGCACTACTGCTGTGGTGTCCTCGCCCTATGAGAGGCACTTGCGGGATGCACTATTCTCTTCTTCACTTCCTGTTATTTCATTTTATAGCCACACACACACACATATGAAGGTCCAGCAAAATACAGGAAACGGGCCTCGAGCGAAAAGCTACAATGCTAGCCTAAGAAGCGTACGAGGCCCAATAGGATAACACTCCTCTTGTTAATAACAAAGCTCGCCCTAGGCCTCCAACGTCTATCCGAGACTTTGGGAACGGTCCACATTTTATTAAAAATGTTTAGCAGCATTTTGGCGGCCACCACACGAACACCGCGCGCGCACACTTTTCTGCATGGCTACCATAGGTCGGCAAAAATTGTGTAGCTCACTCAGACTCACTCATGAAATAGATTCTGTGCTCAGGGCTCACTCGGACTCAGACTCACCAAAGTTTTCCTGAGCCGGACTCACTCGGACTCACACTCACGAAAATTTTCTTCAACCAAACTCACTCAGACTCATGGCTCGACCTGAGTCTGAGTGAGTCAACTCATGAGTCCGTTAGTCTCGAATTAGGTTTTTCGACCATGGTGTCAATGCTCTTTAACGCCAATATCTCACGTAATCGGTGCTTTTTTCTTGGCGCATTTTGATATAGTACTGAAGAATACGAGTTTTGAGTGGTTGCAACCCAGTAAGGCCATTGTTGGGACGCGTGTACGCGCGGGAGAAGAAGACACGACCGCGCGGCGTGAATCCCAAACATCAACTGTTTATTCAGGTTCTCTGGAGGTTCCGGAGAGCAGCGGAGGTGGCGCTGCCTGGCGGCTTGGCTTGGCTTGGCTGCCGCCACAGCACTCCCCCCCTAGTGAGTTGCCGAACGGAGTTAAAGGTCCAGGCGAGTGGGTGCTCTTGATAGCCGCCCACTGTGCGTCAGCCGGGAGGGCACCTCGTGGACTTGGGCTGGCATTGAAGCTGGGGGTCCTGGCGATGATTCCCTTAGTGGAGGCAACACGGCGTCGTCACGGTCCATGTGTGCTGGCTTGCTGCGGTCCAACGACACGACCTCCTCACGGCCGTTTCTCTTGATTGTGAATTGCTTGTTGCCACGGCGGAGGACTTGAAACGGCCCATCATAGGGTGGCTGAAGAGGTCGCCGAACCGCGTCGTGTCGTACAAACACATATGGGCACAATGTGAGCTGTGGGTCGACGTGCACCACACGCGACCCTGGGGGGGCGTGGAGGTACCGCGCGCAGTTTGCTCATGACGTTGCGTAGGCGAAGTGCATAGTCGCTGCAAGCTATGGATGCCTCCTCTGAGCCGCGCGCAAAGAGCTCTCCCGGCAGCCTGAGTGTCGTGCCGTAGACCAGCTCAGCGGCGCTGCAGCCAATGTCCTCTTTCAAGGTGGACCTTATACCCAAAAGAACGAGTGGGAGGGCCTCCACCCAGTTGTGTTCCTCGGTTGCCGTGAGCGCAGCCTTCAGCTGGCGGTGAAAGCGCTCCACCATGCCGTTGCTCATGGGGTGGTACGCTGTCGTGCGTATGCGTGAGGTGCCCATGAGCTGACTGATGGCAGTGAAAAGGGCTGATTCGAATTGTCGGCCGCGGTCTGTTGTTATCGTGGAGGGCACACCGAAACGGGCTACCCAGTGGTACAGGAAAGCACTCGCAACCGTCTCGGCAGTGATGTCCGCGATAGGGATGGCCTCCGCCCAGCGGGTGAACCTGTCGACACAGGTCAGCAGGTAGGCCTTTCCGTGGCAGGGTGGCAGTGGGCCGACGATGTCCAGGTGGACATGATCAAAGCGAGAATCCGGAGTGGGGGAGTGTTCCCAGTGCTGTCGAGGTATGGCGTTGTATCTTAGAGCGCTGGCAAGCTACACATTCGCGTGCCCAGCGTCGGACGTCCCGATTTACGCCCGGCCAGACAAATCTTGCCGTCACCAGTCTTTGGGTGGCTCTAATCCCCGGATGAGACAGTCTGTGCAAGGACTCGAACACATGGCGACGGAGGCTCGCGGGCACGAACGGGCGAGTTCTACTGACGCTTGTGTCACAGCAAACCTTGTCCTCGGATCCGGGAACTGGGATCCACTCAAGATTCAGGGCAGTGGTCGCGGTCAACAGGTGTTTCAGTTCGTCATCTTCACGTTGAGCGGCTGCCAAAGCGGGAAGATCAACCTGTAGTGTGGGCATGATGGCGTTCACAGGATTCCGTGAGAGGGCGTCCGCTACCTCGTTGTCGCCGCCTTTGACGTGGCGGATATCAGTCGTGAACTCTGATATATAGGACATTTGGCGCCGTTCACGTGCTGTGTGCGTTCCACCGTCGGAACTTAGCGAGCGCAATGCATAAGTAAGCGGCTTGTGGTCGGTGAGGACGAAAAACTCTACACCTTCCAGGAAATGGCGAAAATGTCGTATGGCAGCGTACACGGCCAGCAGTTCTCTCCCGAAGGTGCTGTAGCGGCGCTCGGTAGGTGTTAGCTTCCTCGAAAAGAAGGAAATCGGGCGCCAGATTCCCCCAACGAGCTGCTGTAATACAGCCCCAACGGCTGTATCGGAGGCATCCACCATTACGCTCTGCGGGACACCGGACCTGGGGTATTCAAGCAGTGCGGCGTTTGCCAAAGCGTCCTTGACCTCGCAGAAGGCTTCTTTTGCTTCTTGAGACCAGGAGAGGGTGTCCGAGCCATTTCGTGAAGTGGCCAGCAGGTCGTGAAGAGGTTGAAGGATATGGGCGCAGCGGGGAATGAAACGGCGGTAGAAGTCTACCAAACCCAGAAATTCCCGAAGCTGGCGCTTGGCGGTCGGCTGCGGAAATCCTTGCACGGCTTCAACCTTGTTGGGTTGAGGAAGAACTCCTGAGGCGGAGATGACGTGTCCAAGAAACGAGAGTTGTCGCACACCAAGCTCGCATTTGGCCATGTTCACGACCACGCCATGTTCCACTAAGCGCTGGAAGACGATGCGCAGATGATTCACGTGCTCTTCCGGAGTGCTGCTGGCGACTAGCAAGTCGTCAAGATAGGCGTGGCAGAAGCTGAGGCCGCGTATAGCACCGTCCATGAACCGCTGGAATGTCTGACCCGCGTTTCGGAGTCCGAATGGCATTCGGAGGAATTCGAAAAGTCCGAAAGGCGTTGCGATGGCGGTCTTCGGGACGTCCTCCGGGGCAACGGGAATCTGATGGTATGCCCGCACCAGGTCGATCTTCGAGAAGATAGTGGCACCGTGAAGCCTCGTCGTGACATCGTGTATGTGCGGTACCGGGTATCTGTCTGGAGTCGTTACCTGGTTCAGCGCCCTGTAGTCCCCGCATGGTCGCCAGTCTCCCGGCGTTGACTTTGGCACCATATGAAGTGGAGATGCCCAGGCGCTCGACGAGGGTCTGATGATCCCTAGCTCCATCATGTGTTCAAATTCCTGTCGTGCGACCTTCAACTTCTCTGGAGGCAAACGGCGAGGCCGCGCGTGCACGGGTGGGCCGCTGGTGGCGATGTAATGGCGTACCTCGTGCTTCACCGCGGCGCTGGCTGGCGGCTGCCTCGTCAACTCGGGAAAATCCTGCAGAATGCGAGTAAAACGTTCTGCACCGGACGGCCCGAGCAGAGTGGGGCTCAGCGGAGGGTGGTGCGAGGGATTGCCTTGCACAGTTGCCTGCGACACGGGATCGTGAAGGCGGCGGTTGCGCACGTCGACGAGAAGGCCGAAATGCCGAAGAAAGTCCGCACCCAAGATGGCGAACTTCACTGCTGCCACGATGAAAATCCACCGGAACGTTCTGTTCAAGCCTAAATCGAGTGGCAGCGAGCGATGTCCGTAGGTGGCGATGGTTGTGTTGTTGACCGCCTGAAGCGGGGACGCACTGGGGACACGGCGATCGGTGGACCCAACCGGCAGGACGCTCACCTCAGCGCCGGTGTCCACGAGGAATCGAAGGCCACTGTCGCGGTCGGTGAGGAAAAACACTGATGGACGACGTTCGGGGGGCCTCTGCGACACTGGTCGTCCTCAGTGCCGGCCGCTCCCGTTTCCCGCATAGTCGCACGGAGGAATGCATTTGCGAGCAGCATTGCCATGCTTCCTGTGATACCAGCAGATTCTCTGTTGCACTGCTGGGCGCTGGCGCTCCTCGGGAGTGCTGCGGGCCTGCATCGCTGCGACGGTATCGGCGAGGCGGGATATCTGCTCCCGGATGTCATGCAGCGTGGTCGTGGGCGCGCCGCCGGCGATGTCTGGCTGTAGCGCCGCGACGGACGGCGGAGCGACCGCCAGCACCGAGTCCGCGAGCTCGGCGAGTTGAGACAGGCGTTTGTCGGCAGCCGAGGCGAGGACCATGCGCACGTTGACCGGAAGTCGCTGTAGGAACAGCTCGCAAAGCAGTCTGCTGTCGGCATCGGTGGTGGCTGCGCCGGCCGTGTGCAACAGCTGCCTCATGTGGCGCAACAATTGGCTGGGCGTCCGGTCCCCGAGCTCGGTGTCGTGCAGTAGCTGCTGCAGTCGCTGAGGCTCTGACGGCGTGAGGCGGCTGATGAGCAGCTGTCTGAGCGCTGTGTACGCGTTCTCTGCAGGTGGAGCGACCAGCAGATCGCGTATCTCGCTCGCTATTGCCGGTGGGAGGCTGGCGACCACGTGGTGGTACTTCGTTAGCTCAGCGGCAATACGACGAGCGGTGAATTGGGACTCCACCTGCAGGAACCACAGCTGCGGGTCCGCTGTCCAAAACGGCGGGAGCCTGATGTCGACGGCGGAGATGGCCGGTGCGTCAGGGAGAGTCTCCATGGCGTCGATCGCTTGAAAAAAGGCGGTAAGCCTCGTCCGGGTCACCACTGTTGGGACGCGTGTACGCGCGGGAGAAGAAGACACGACCGCGCGGCGTGAATCCCAAACATCAACTGTTTATTCAGGTTCTCTGGAGGTTCCGGAGAGCAGCGGAGGGTGGCGCTGCCTGGCGGCTTGGCTTGGCTTGGCTGCCGCCACACCATTTTTTTAAAGAGATGGCAACATAAGAAA